>JAJGRW010000599.1:87722-228706 GCA_025461045.1 Carex parvula | reverse complement strand
GAAGCTGATCAGCTGAGTGTTGATTGTTAATAACGTTGAGAAAGAAGCAAATGAAAATATGTATTTATATAAAGACCTCAGTCTTTATAATTCGGTTTGGACGATGGATTATTTTTATGTTTTCAAGTTTCAAACAATTAATATGAATCACTTAATCCGATCTTTATATAAAAATGTACAAAAACCAATATTTTTTATTTTTTATATTTTTTTGCTACTTTTTTTTAGATAGATAGAAATGAGTGAGTCTATGGTACTAAGTATATTACGAGTTGGTCCGTAATATGAATCAATATTTACGTTTTCAAACTCTGAATGTCGATTCGAACCGTTCAACATGATCTCCATATGAATATGTACTTGCCAGACCGAATTTTATATTTTTTTTTAAAAAATTATTTATTTTTTTAAGATAGGTAGAAAATCACTTGATCTGAAATTCTGGACCTATCCAGAAACAATGATTTTTCTACATATCTTAAAAATAGTAAAAAAATATAAAAAATATAAAATTCGGTCTGACATATTTATATGAAAATCATTTTGAACAGTTTGGATCGACCGTTAAGATTTTGAAAATGAAAATATTGAACCATATTACGATCAAATCGTAATATGCTAGTATCATAGACTCAACCATCCAAAATATGATTTTTTGTATATCTACAAATTATTGTTTTTTAATTGTACAATTTGATTCTAAGTATACTTTCATACGAAATTGTGTTGAGCGGTTCATATTTATGACAAATAACTTAATTTTGCATCCGATTTTTTTAATATCCAACATTAAATATAAATTAATAAATATATCTAGTTTTTCTGGATATTTTAAAAATGCTCAAACCGGCCAAACTTTCGACGGCCCAGAAAAGAATAGGGCTGTCGAAAGTTTGGGCGACCCCGTTTTTTTTTTTTAATTGGCTATAGAAGAGCTGTGAAATTACAGAATGTCAACGTGGCGTCAAATAATTAGTTCTAGTCAAGAAAGGATATTAATTAGTATTTTTTGTAGAATGAAGTATGAATTTTTTCAAACAGATGTATATGAATGCTTCAACAATTATACACAGTTTTATTGTATAATCCATGTGTGATAAAAAAATGTAATATTTTCTCACATCATCGATCTGTGTATTTCTGTTATAATGCATCTCTATCAATTTATTTGTAAGTAATTTATCTCATTTCTAAAGCACATGTATGTTGTATATGTATTATCTAAGACATCTCTCGTAACACAGGCGAGGCTAAGGCAAATGATAAGGCAAGAGAGACAATATCTTCACTGAGAATGTGAAAAACGACAACAAAACTTCAAACGGTCATAAAACGGCGCTCTAATGCCCGATTTCAACAAATGACTACTTTTCGGAAAGCTTGCGAGAAGATGCATGCATTGATGATGGCTATGAACATTTTTCAAAATTTATAATTGCAAAAAAACAAAGGGAAGAGCCTCAAAACTTGAGTTGAAGTTTCCGATTAAGTTTTTCATTTTTAATTTTCGATCTAAGTAGCTCAGTAAATTGGTTATATAATAAACTTGTAGTAAACTAATTTTTACTATTTTGAAATTTACTATTTTTTTATGATTTATTAAAATGACACAAAATTACTTAAAAATAAAAGAAAAATGTCAAATATAAATAAAACCTACACAACCTTAAACAAAATAACAATTAAACATAATAAATAAACTATACAAATATAAAATAACAACTTTAAATTTATTTATGCTATTGTTAGTGAGATCTTAAAACTCAATTACTTTTAAAAAATTATTATATTTGTGAATGTAATTATAATTCACTTGTCACCCATTTCATAAACTATAAAAGTTATATAAAAAAGTGTAAAAAAAAAAAAACGGACCGCCCAAACTTTCAGCGGCCTTATTCTTTTTCGGCCGTCGAAAGTTTGGCCTGGCTGGATATATTTATTAATTTATATTTAAGGTTGGATATTAAAAAAAAACGGATTTGCATTGTCTAATTAATATGAATGAAGAATATCATGAAACTACTTTTACCCGATTCTAAGTAGCAGTCGGAATTGACATGAATTGCATAATTAATGTGTTTCCTAATCAGCAGATAAGCCCGTTTTCTTCTAACTTTCCTTTTTTCACACACACACACACACACACACATATATATATAGGGTCCGGCTAATTTGCTGCTGGCAGCATTTCGGCCAGCTGCTGCTGGCAGCAAATCTGCCATACGGATGTTCAAACAACCGATCCTGAACCGTTCAACATGTTCTAAATATTGAAATGTGCTTGGAGACCAAATTTTATATTTTTTGGAATTTTTTTACTATTTATTAAGCCACTTTGAAAATTCCAGATCCGGATGAACAGTAAAAACAGAGCTACAAAATTCTGGACCATATGATCTGGAATTTTCAAAGTGGCTTAATAAATAGTAAAATTTCAAAAAAATGTAAAATTTGGTCTTCAAGCACATTTCAATATTTAGAACATGTTGAACGGTTCGGATCGGTTGTTTGAAGATCATATGGTCCAGATTTGCTGCCGGCAGCAGCTGGCCGAAATGCTGCCAGCAGCAAATTAGCCGGACCATATATATAATATATATATATATATAATATATATATATATATATATATATAGAGGAGGGTTTTCAAATGCATCATAATTTTTTAGCTCCAGTATGCTTCACATCCTTTATCTATTTTTTCAAAGTCTGAACAGTCGATCTGAACTGTTCAACATGATATTCATAATAAAATATGCTTGGAGACCAAATTTTATATTTTTTTAGATAGGTACAACATCACTTTATTGGATGGTCCAGAATCTCCTTACAAAAGTGATTTTGTACCTATCCAAAAAAATAGTAAAAAAATTCTAAAAAATATAAAATTTGGTATCCAAGCATATTTTATTATGAAGATCATGTTGAGCTGTTCGGATCAACTGTTCGGACTTTAAAAATGGAGATAAAGGATGTGGAGCATATTGGAGCACACAAATAATGGTGCATTTGAATCCTCCTCATATATATATATATATATATATATATATATATATATAGTAAGGCTACGGTGCTTTGCAAATTAAAGATGGTGTTTTTTACTTTGGGTTACTTTTTCAATTTGCAAATCCAAACAACCGATCCGAACCGTTCAACATGTTCTAAATGTTGAAATGTGCTTGGAATTTTACATTTTTTGAATTTTTTTTACTATTTATTAAGCCACTTTTTCAATCGCTGATCCGGTGGTCCAGAAATTACTGTTTTTTACTGTTTATCGTCGGATCAGCGATTTTCAATGTGGCTTAATAAATAGTAAAAAAATTCCAAAAAATATAAAATTTGGTCTCCAAGCACATTTCAATATTTAGAACATGTTGAACGGTTCGGATCGGTTATTTGAGTTTTGCAAATTGAAAAAGTGGTCCGAAGTAAAACACTCTCTTTAATTTACAAAGCACCGTAGCCTTACTCTATATATATATATGAGGAGGGCTCAAATGCCCCATTGCTTCATGCCCCAATCGTACCCCAACATTTTTATCTTCCATTTTAAAGTTCAAACTGACAATCCGAACCGCTCAACATGATATCCACATTAAAATATGATTAAAGGCCAAATTTTATATTTTTTGGAAATTGTTACTATTTTTTAAGATAGGTACAAATTATTGTTCTTAGACGGTCCACAATTTCCTGAAAAACAGTGATTTTGTACCTATCTTAAAATATAGTAAAAAAATTTAAAAAAATATAAAATTTGATCTCTAAGCATATTTAACATGGATATTATGTTGAGCTGTTCAGATCTTTTGTTTGAACTTTGAAATGAAGATAAATATGTTGGGGTACGATTAGGGCATGAAGCAATGGGGCATTTGAGCCCTCTCTCTCTCTCTCTCTCTATATATATATATACTATATATAGATAGATAGATAGATAGATAGATAGAGATAGAACATGTTGAGAATTTAGTCTCCAAGCACATTTCAATATTTAGAACATGTTGAGCGGTTCGGATCGGTTGTTTGGATTTTCAAAATGAAAATATAAGCGTGAAGTAAAAATGACCTCTTACTTCACAACTCACCATAGCCCACCTATATATTATATATATATATATATATATTACACCACACCTCTTACTTCACAACTCATCATAGGCCAGCTCTATATATATATATATATCGTCTGAGGTATTCAGTCAACAAGAAATCCAACAAACCGGCACTGAGTTCATTTTTCAACAAAATATAAATAAATATATAAACTAACATTGGTCTTCATCTTAACTAGGTGTGAGGCCTACGGTCTATTTCTTTAATTATTTTGTATTTATATTTTCTATGTATTTTATGAATTAAAATATCATATTGCATTAGACGTAAATGACTTAATTAATGTCTTATCTTAATTAAATTTAAAGAATAAAATAAATTTGTGAAATGAATGCAAGTATCTTTAAAGATATTTGGTCAATAAAAAAAAATATTACACAATAGAAGTATGAATCGATCAGTTAATATTAATTAGCTAGAGATATAAATTTGTTTATGGTAAAGTTGCTAAAGATAAAACACACACACACACACAATGATTTGTCTCAAAATATCTGACAAATAGTTTATTTTGAATTAAAGATCTCTATAACCACCTTTTTTCCCATTTGATTTGTTTGTTTAATATGTAATAAGCTATACATTGATAAATTTCGTTACTATTTAATAAAACACATATCTCGGTAAAATTACGTAGGAAGCTACGTGGAGGAATATTTTTTCTTGGCATGCAAATGAATATATTTTTTTACTATTTTATAAGTGCTAATATAAACAGATTTTATAAGTGTCAATAAAAAAACTTGAGTAAAACTAAGCTGATGTTAAGCTCACCAAGCGTCTTTGTGAGCTTAACTCAAAAACCCATTGAAACCGATCTACTTCACGAGTGATGGAGTTTGCATGTTAAGTTTTTAAATTTTCAAACTAATTTAATATAAAGTCAAGTGGTCAAAAAATAATGAAAAATAAACACATTAAAATTAACTTATAAACCATCTTTTTTTTACCGATTGACTTTATACTAAATTAGTTCAAAAATTTATAAATTTGACATGTAAATGTATCACTCATGAATTAGATTAGTTTCAACGGTTTAGATGCATCGTTTGAAACTAATTCAATAGATTTTTGAATTAAGCTTACAAAAAGACTTGGTGCTTAAGAACACCCTAGTTCTACTAAAAAACTTCACAATAAAAAAATTACAAGATGGACTGCGGTGCAAAGTTCGTAGGTTGTCCTGCTTCAGTTGTTTTTACAAGTAGTAAGGACCTTAACACAAAAAACCACACAAGTACAAACTCATCCTAAGGTACCTCATCTTTTGAGTTGAGGACTCGAGGCAACTTTTGACTGGAATTTGTGCAAGTATCAATTCCCTTGCGATATTATAAAAAGATAGAATACTTACAACCAGGATATAAATCTGCTGTTATTCCAAGGGGATCACAGTACCTTGTTATTCCTATCTCAACCGTTCAAACTTTTTCACGTACGAATCTCAAGAAAAAAAGTTTTTCGTGTTCAAATTTCAACAAAGGTCAACGGCTGAAATCGGAATAACAGGATCCTGTTATTCCTTAACAGCAGATTTATTTCCCTTACAACCGAGCTAAAAATCAATCTGGTGCCTATTTGAAATATAAGAGTCAGCTTTGAGATTCGTGCCAAATTAAAACAGATGACTCAGATCACGTTGAGGTATTGCATATTTGCATTGAATCTGAATTCACTCTGGCTAAATCATGAATTCAACGAAAAAGTATATCCTTTCAGGTATTGTATCTATATGAGAAAATTCTAATTGAGCGATTTTTTTTTCCAACTTGTCTTGAATGCACGAATCTTTAAATATTATGTTAATTTAATTAACAATCCGGATCTCATTCTACCACGTCACGACAGGTACCTGAATTGGAATCCAACACCGTGGACCGAGTATGCAATTTTTATGTGATGCTAGCTCTAGCTCAAGCTCAACAATTCAAAATAACAGCAATCATATACAAAGCCCAAATGCCACTACGATTTATGGGCCGGGTCCATGAACCGCATAGAATATAAGGTTTGTTAAATCTGAAATGTATTTATTCTCTCCACAATTCAATGCGCTGGCAGCAACGTCCAGCTATTATTCTCCGACTGCAACTTGCAGTCCATTGATATGGATACATTCTCAGTAAAAAAATATGGTTCTTACGAAATTTACAATGCGGCAGGGGAGCAAAAAAATATTGAATCGGATTTAAATATCTAATCAGGTTTAAATTCATTAATCAATTGGATACTCGATAAAAAATAATACTTTAACTTATACTTTTTAATTTTTTGACTTGTAATTTCTGATGCTGACTTATAATTCTAATTACCAATCAAAATTCAACAGATTTATTTCAATTTTAATTCTAAATTTAACTCGAATTACAAATTAAACGTCCAGAGAGGCAAAAAAAATTTCAAGAGGGTAAAGTCGTTCGGAACCAATAAATCTCCACTAAAACTCAAAATCTAGAGAAGGCAGCTGCCCCTAGAACACTCTGGGTCCGCCCCTGGCGGCAGAGCGAAGATCAAAATCTCTCAACTAGTCAACTTATATCCAATAAATCAACCAAATACTGCATGCCTATCTACATATGCAACGACCTTTTCTCTCAGCATAAGGCAGGTAAACATTTATCCTTGGAATTCTGTGCAAGGATGAATACCTTGGGTTATCTAAAGCTATGGTAACTAAAGAGTTCGTGTGAATTTGAGGTAGAAATTGATATATCTGTACCAGCTTTGACCAGAGAGTTTGCGATTCATTAACCAATAAGTTTTTCACAAATTTATGACGAATGAGAATAAATGTGTGTATTATCTTTTCTTATTATAATTAATAAAAGTTAAAATTAATCACATATTTTTAATATTGCTTTTTCAACGACTGATGCATGAATTAATCATTGGTTTAATTTAGCTGTTACTAGAAGCATTACATTTACCAGTAACATTCTCCTCAACTTTTTCAACCAAAATTAGCAATGAGCCAACTAAAGAATATAGATGTGTTTTGACATAAAGCCGGGGTTAGCGAATAGTCTCCAATCCAATTTTTGGTGAAACATTAGAGATTAGCAGTTATTTAGAACAACGACGTACTCACCTATTAAAATAGGGAATAACTTTGTCAACTGGACAAGATGTATGTCTTTGGCTTCATTGATTCCTCCCTAAGCGCTAAAACCAGGATAAGATGTCTCTCTGTGTGTGAGACTAATCTTTTATCAATTGCTCCAAAAAACTTAAAAAAGCTAAATACAAAAACAAAATTATACACTCAAGCATACAAAATAATTGCTCAACACTACATCTGTACATAAGACTGTCAACGGGTACGATACGGGTCGGGTGGAGGCATTTTCATACCCGTACCCGTTATAATAACGAAAAAAATCTTTACCCTTACCCGTTTTTTCGAATACGGTGCGGGTCAGGTAAAAGGATAAAAAAAGTGCCATTGACATTTCAATTTATGCTTTCTATAAAAAAAATTTCAAAACAAGCAAAAAAAATAATAATAATGAATAAAACTAATTTATATTATTAAAATATAGTACAATATAAAACTATCATGTATTATCTTCATACAAATATATATTTATATATATAATTTTATTTTTAAAAATTATCTTGTAAGATAACGGGTAAGATAACGAAGAAAAATCATTACTCTTACCCGTACCCAATAAGCTAATGAAAAAAAAAATTTTATTCTTACCCGTCTTTCCGGATACGATACGGATTGGGCAAACGGTTAAAAAGGTATCACCGACAAACCTATCTGTACACGGATATTATTAAACTTCCAACATATTATAATATTGCATATTTAACTACGCCAAAGACAACCAAAATATATATTATAAAACAAACGAGGTTCAAGACTCAACAAGGCAAAAATGAGTTTCCGGACTCAACTAACCAAGCATTTTATTCAAACTAATTATATATATTGGCATGCAGATTGATATTCATCAGCTAATTAACCATCCTGGGTTCATACTTGCGAGCCCACAATTGCCTTCCCTTGATGTTATACTTGACAACTTGTTCACCACTTAACACGAGATTGATGTAAGAATCGCTCTTGAACACAATCCTGCCGTACATGGGTGATCCTGTTCCTGTACGCTCCATCATCACTCTGTCTATGCAATCTCCCCACCTCCTGCAACAACATAACAGCACTGATAAATATTGTATCAATAAATGAGTGAGGCTATGGTGTACTGTATCGAATTCAGATCCTCCCCGGTACCGTAATAGGGAATCTTTTACAATTACTTGATATGAACCGTTCTTTTTAACTTGGCACGAATCTCAAAGCCCAATAATACTGCCCCCTCCGTCAGACCGAGTTAATCCAAACCGTAAAGTGAAGGGAATCTTTTACAGTAATGGAGAGTATACTTGTCTGTACTGTATCGGTATCTAGGGGTGTAAACGGATCGGATATTATCCGCATTTATCCGGATCCGAATCCGAAAAATTCTGGATTCCGATATTCAGATACGGATATTTTCGGATACGGATCCAGATTCGGATAATTTTTTACCAGATACGGTTCTGGATATTGAATCGGATACGGATCCGAATACGGATAATTATCCGTATCCGACAAACTTATTTAATTCGGATATCCGAATTTCACTCTGATCGGTATCTTCAATTTTAAAATTCAAACAATCCATCGTAGCAGTTTAACATGATCTTCATATGAAAATGTACACTTGTAGATCAATTTTTTTAATATTTTTTTATATAGCTAGAAACTCACTTGATCTAAAGATTCTATACCATTCAAAAATAGTGATTTTCTTTTATATAAAATAAGTTAAAAACTCTAAAAATAAATGTAAAATTTAGTCTACAAATACATTTTCATATAGAGATCATGTTGACGGTTTAGTTTGACTGTTTAAATTTTGAAAGCAAAAATATTGATCCAAAGGACGGACCAATGTGCGCTATGCATACTCAACAAAAAAAAGAATATTTTTTTATAACTAGTTACTTAAAATTTTGACTTACAGGAGTACAAAAACCAATGATAAAACTTTTAAACATGATAAACAAATTAATTAATCTTGTAAAAGCATCAAATTTTGAGCATTTAGATGGAAAGAAGTGATGCCGATTCTTCTCATACTTAATGTATAGTACTATCTCTAAACAATAACACAAACAAAAAAATTGTCAAACCAACAAAATGACCTTTTTTTTTGAAGTAGCCAACAAAATGAGTGCAGTAAAAAAAAAATAGACTTTAGAAAAGTTTTCTACTTACTCAGTAAAGTGCTCCAATATCTCATCCCTTCTAATGGGGAACCCCTTTGAGAAAGTAATAAACATGGACCTGGCATCCTCAATCGATGGCACAGCCGCAGCAGGATCATATAGCACAGCCAACCCAAGGGGCACTGCTGGCATCACCGCACTCAATCCTGCTCTTACCGCTGCCTCTACGGTCTCATACGCGAGCAACAATTCATACATATGATCATCAAACACAACCCTTCCGACCCCGTCTAGTATGTACGCGAGTCCTCTTACTATTACATCCCTGTGAAAGTTGAAGAAACGGATATCTAAGCTGTTCTTGGACAGTGAAGTTATCATAGGAATCTCGGTGTAGTTATTCAGACCATCATCTTGTCGGAGACAGTGCAACACAGCGTCTGCTTCGGCAATTAGTGTGAATATTATGGTAGGATTGGTAATCTGTGCAATCTGACCTATCATATCTATGCCGAGTTGCTCTAGCCACATGAACAGAGCGACAACGTTGCGTGCTGTGCCAGGCTCCGTTCCATGAGTAACGAACTTCTCATACACTGCTCGGTCGATCTTGTGGAATGCTAGGACATCCTTGACAGTAGGTGCCATAGTGTAAAAGGGGGACTTCAAGAGAATACAAAGAGACGATGATTATTTAAAAGAAAAACAAGATACAAAGCTAGGGATTTGTTTATATTTATAAATATTGGATGCTAATTATTTTGGTGCATGCACTGGGACGTTCTTAAAAGAACAGGAATTTAAAGCGCATCAAGATTCGCGCTTCGCGCCTTTTCTTGTTATGGGGGATGAATATGGTGCACTAGTCGGAAATCCAAATTAAAGTCTGTTCACACTGCATGATGTTTGCAATCAAACAGGCCGGACCAATTTTCAATTTTGACATGTATTGAGGTGTCATGACCAGCGAACAAGGGTTAAGAGGCGTGTAACCGTGTTGTCAATTAGAGCACGATCACCTAATTACAAACTTTTATAATACAATATAGCTAGCTAACTAGATGTGTACCATATATATATATATAGAGAGATAGACTATGGTGAGTTGTGAAGTAAAACAACGTTTTACTTCACGCCATATTTTCATTTTGAACATTCAAACAACCGATCCGAACAGTTCAACATGTTCTAAATATTGAAATGTGCTTGGAGACTAAATTTTACATTTTTTGGAATTTTTTTACTATTTATTAAGCCACTTTGAAAACCGCTGATTCACTGTGAACAGTAAAAAACAGTAAAAATTTCTGGACCACCGGATCAGTGATTTTCAAAATGGATTAATAAATAGTAAAAAAATTTCAAAAAATGTAAAATTTAGTCTCCAAGCACATTTCAATATTTAGAACATGTTGAGCGGTTTGGATCGGTTGTTTGGATTTTCAAAGTGAAAATATGAGCGTGAAGTAAAAATGACCTCTTACTTCACAACTCACCATAGCTCAGATATATATATATATATATATATATCAAGAGGAGGGTTCAATTACCGTTTTTTGTTACCACAACCATTTTCTATATTTTCAAAGTTCAAATCGTCGATCCAAACCGTTCAACATGATCTCCACAATAAAATGTGCTTCTAGATCAAATTTTATATTTTTTTGAATTTTTTTTACTATTTATTAAGATGGGTACAAAACTAGTCAAATTCAGACCATTGAATTTTGTAACCATCTTAATAAATAGTAAAAAAAATTCAAAAAAATGTAAAATTTGATCCGGAAGCACATTTTATTGTGGAGATCATGTTGAATGGTTTGAATCGACGATTTGGATTTTGAAAATGTAGAAAATAGTTGTGGTAACTTTTGTGGTAACAAAAAACGTAGTAATCGAATCCCTCCTCATATATCAATATATCCGTTGGCGATATTTCATACCAATTTTACAAAATAAATAGTTCTGTCAATTTCTTTACTCAAGTATATCTCTAAAACGTTATCGTCAATTATAAATGGTAATCCATCCAAGTACAGTCGGCTAAATTCATGAGTTAATGCTTGGCTATTAGAGAAGGGTTGGGTTTTGGTCCAAAGAATTTTGGACAAACTTTTTTTTTTTTTTTCTAAATCAGATCTAAACAGTTTGATTTGTATCGAAATTTACATGAATAGTTTAGATTTACGATACCAATTAAATTTATTAAGTTTTAAATCCGTTAGCACCGTTGGTGTTGTGTTTCTTCACACACAAATCACAATGTGGATCGACGGTTTTAAACCGACCTTGGATAAATTTGTCCAATCCAATTCCATTAGAGAGAAATGATTCGGCCAGAATACTTTTGGTGCAATTTTCCACAGGTTGAGGGTGAGTATAGGGGTGCAAACGGATCGGATAAAATCCGACCGTATCCGGATTCGTATCCGAAAATTAGATACGGATATCCGATATCCGAATATCAGTGCGGATACGGATACGGATACGGTATTGAATATTAATTATCCGTATCCGAATAGTAGATATATACCATATAGTTTAATATATATTATGAAAATATTTATGTATATATCTACGGATATCCGATATCTGATCCGTATCTGTACGTATCCGTCTAATATCCGATCCGTATCCGTATCCGTATCCGAAAAATAAAAACGGATACGGATATAGTTTTACCACTATCCGATCTGTATCCGATCCGTTTGCACCCCTAGGTGAGTATATTACGTCGGACTACTAGTAATTAAATTCACAATTGGAGCAATAGTGCTATTAACAATTTATATTAAATAATTCGAGGCTTGTTAGAAAGAAAGAGAATTGCAAAAAAAAAAAAAAAGCTTTTTTAGAATATAATGGAACATATCATTCTTTTGTGTTATATGATCCAATTGATGAAACACATACATTTATGATCCCAAATTCTGAATATTCGATCGAAATAAATAGTACAATTATATGCTCTTTTTTTGCTTTCTTAAAAATTTGTTTTATTAATTCTTTTATTACCTTAATTGCCGTGAAATCTTCTGGTTTTCTTGATATTTTGCAAAGCAGTTCGCTTTAATTTTTAGCCCGCAGAGCTTGATTTCGTAAGTTCAAAAGAAAATTATAAAATCAAAACATTTTTTGCAATTTTTAGCCCGCGGAGCTTGATTTCTAAATTATGTCATGTTTATCTTGCTTATTTTGCAAAGCAATTCGCTTCATATATTTCTTATATTCGGAACGACAAACTCATCCATTATATATATCAAGTAGAAATTATAAGTGTGTTTTGTGTACAAATTTAAATTTATATAGAATATATAAATATAGAATATATAAATATTTATGGAAAGATTGTCCGCTAGCTGGAAGTGATATGGTATATGGATGATCAGCCCGGAGCGAAACTACTGCCCCCGCAAATGTTCTAATTTTATTTGAGTATAACATGTTATTCTTTCATTTATACTACTTGGGAAGGGACATGTTAATCGGCTAGACTCACTCTATATTAAGAGTGAGGCTATGGTGCTATGCATAGCACGGATGGTTAGTGTACTATGGCTCAATATGATACTTTTTAAAATTCTAACGGTTGATCCAAACCGTTCAATATGATAACCATATGAATATGTACTTGCAAACTAAATTTTATATTTTTTTGAATTTTTTTACTATTTTTTTAGATATGTAGAATTTTGATGGTTCAGAATTTTCAGAAAACACTGATTTTTCTACCTATCTAAAAAAATAGTAAAAAAATATAAAAAAATATAAAATTTAGTTTGCAAGTACATATTCATATGGATATCACATTGAACGGGTTAGATCGACCGTTAGAATTTTAAAAAGTATCATATTGAGCCGTAGTACACTAGCCATCCGTGCTATGCATAGCACCATAGCCTCACTCCTATATTAATATCCTTAGTATATAGCTTATAGTTCAAATGGAAGAGAGAGGAATTTAATACCTGGCCCAACGGGAATAAAATATACGGCCCGGCCCAAAAATGTTTTCCTTATCTCAGCAGCCTAGCCCCCCCACCCGACGAAAAAGGACAGACCCATTTTTCTTTCTCCTTTTCTTTTGATTAACGAACCACGCTTGCTTGAAGCTCTCCTCCAGATCTCTCTTCCGATCATTGATTACTCACATCACCTTTGCTGAAGAATCGATAACCAAACAAATCTGAGGAATCAGTCAGTCTCAAAGAAACTAGAAGGAAGAATCGGCGTAACTCGGACGGTGAGTCTCTTTCCATTCAAGCGTTCTTCCTCCCAAAACGAGGTCAGTCGGTTTGGAAAATCGCCCAAGAATCGAATCGTGTGTTGCCAATAGATTTTTTAAACCATGGTAGTAACAATGAACTATTTCTATTGGTAGAAGGTCCAAATTTTAAGTAAGGTGCTTCACAGAATAGAATGGCGGGGTGTGTGGTGGGGTGCGCGGTGTGTGTGTGTGGGGGTGGGGGCGTGATCACTCGCTCCTCCGCCTACGGCTTAATAGACTAAAAAATTACATTGTAAGGTTGACCAAGGTCCACTTTAATGGATGTTTTTATACGACCCTGTCTAGGTCTTATACCAGTCAAATAGAAGGTACCACTATGATGGTGCCTGCACATGTTAACAGGTACAGCAGTACCTAAAATTGCAGCCTGGTGTGCGAGTGATACTTGTTCTTTTTGGTTTTCTTTTGGGTTCGAATTTAATTAGATATAGCCTTTCTGTTTTATATGGTTTAGTTTATGGAACCAAAATGATTTTGAATTTATTGAGCTTGTATTGAGACAGTCATGTTGGTTTTCATTCAGATCTGATACCAGTTTGTGTCTATACTATCTCTGTTAATTTATTTTGATATTTATTCATGTAAATGCTCATAGAAGTCTTAATTTTCGGAAAAGAGATGTTCTTTTTTTTTTATTACTCAATTTCAATAGGCAACGCCTGATAAGTTGGGATGCATATAACATTAGCTTTCGTAAGAATTCCAATATAACTTCTGAGGTTTTCTTGCAAATTACACCCTGTATTTATGGTACTTACAAAAGACATCCTGCGGCTTGCAGATGCGCATCAAGTGACCAAGTTTCTTTTTGCAAAAACAGAGTCATCACTTTCAAAATAGTTGCAGACACCTGATTATTGGATCAGTTTTATGCAAAAAATATAGTCAGTAAACATTGACAGATTATCATACTTTATCAGCTGTGCTCAAATACAAAACAAAAATCAGTCCAAGAAGCTGATGTTTGGTTTGAATTTCCTCAAACTCATCAAAGCGCAAGTCAGTTTGAGAAAAAATGGAAAAATTAATGGCAATTTCATCATCTTTTTTTAACAAGTTAGCCTTGGTTTTAATAAGTCTGGTGGTAAAATTAAGAGAAACTTTGGGTCTTTCTGGAAATTCTGTAAAAGCACACGTGCAATTTGCCCAGAAAGAACCCTAAAGAACTTCATAAATGGATCTACATCTAACTTTGGTTTATTGCTCTAAGCTTTTAACTTGATTGCATTAGTCTGCTGCATTGCAAAAGTACACTTACATTAAGCTGCAAATTTCAGCTATGTATAATCCCAATGTGGCAAGTCAAGCTGGGCCACAGGGCCCACCTCAGCTGAATCCCCAACAGAGTCCATTTGGAAATGCATTTTATGGTGCTGGATCTGAGTTCATTAAAACTGGCTTGGGTGCATATGGAGAGAAATTCTTGGGCTCAAGTTCTGAGTTTATGCAAAGCAATGTATGTTTAGTTTATATCATTTCATTGTTGTCATTTCTTTTCAATTTCTGACAATGAAGGTTTGATTAACAGATCAGTCGGTACTTCTCAAACCCACAATACTATTTCCAAGTAAATGATCAATATGTGCGTAACAAGTTGAGGGTTGTCTTGTTTCCTTTTCTTCATAGAGTATGTTCTCAACTTTAAAATTTATTCTCTCATGAATCTTTTTTATCTAGTTAGCTATCTACTTCCTCTGATATTATATTTCCTTTTGAATCAGGGACACTGGACTAGGATTACTGAGCCAGTAGGGGGAAGGCTGTCATATAAGCCTCCAATATATGACATTAATGCCCCAGATTTATACATACCTTTCATGGCATTTGCTACTTATGTTATCCTTGCTGGCTTCTCTCTAGGATTCATTGGAAAGTAAGTTACTGAACTTTTTTGTATTTATCTTTGAGTGAGGCTACGCAACTATGCATAGCGCACATTGGTCCGTACTATGGTTGCATATCTTTATTTTTATAATGTCCAAATAGCCGACCCGAACCACTCAATATGATCTTCATATGAAAATGTGCTTGAATACCAAATTTACATTTCTTAGAATTTTTTTACTATTTTTTTAAATAGGTACAATATCAGTTGATCTAAAGATTCTAGACCATCTGAAAGTAGTGATTTTCTACCTATAAAAAGAAATAGTAAAAAAAAAAATTTGATAATATAAAATTTGGCCTACAAGTATATTTTCATATGGAGATCATGTGGAGCGGTTCGGATTGAGTATTTGGACTTCAATAATAAATATACGCATCCATAGTATGGAGTCATAGCCTCACTCTTTATCTTTAAGGGTACTTCACCAGTTCTTTCAACAATCAACCACCAACGAACTTCTTGTTTGAAAATTACACCTGCAACTTCTGTTTCCTGAATGCCCCTTACCTCAAATAAATTTTCCATTTAATAAATCTAGCATTATTAAAATTGAAGAGCAATGACTAAAATATGCCGCAATCTTCCATTTTCTAGTTCAAATTTTCAGCGCAACTGTTACCTTGTCTTGTATATTGAAAACAAATTATCTGAACGTATTTGTTGCTATTGCATAAGCAATCTGGAAAATAACTCAAATAACTAAATAAAAATAACAATACTTTTTTCTCTTTTTTCATTTACTGGTAAGAGATGATCAGGGCAGAATTGATGCTCTTTGATTTTGTATGATGAACCTTGTAAGAGTGCCTTTTGTGCATTATGTTTAATGCAACAACACCTGACAGCTTCTGTCATGGCATTTAAAAAAAAAACAATAACAATACTTTAATAAAGGAAATAACATTTAAAGGTTATTCGGTCATTTCTTGCCAAAGAGTTGACAGTGTTATACTTGATACTAAGGAAAATAGTTGGTCGCAAATGATTGTTACATATTCAAAGTTTTGTGGGGTGATCATCAATTTTTGCTTTCTTAATCTTCTACCTCTTTGTTTAAATTTTATGCTTCTTTGGTTAGGGTTGTGGTCCATCAAATTCAAAGCTGTTTTGGAAATTTTGCGGCGTTTATTGGAATGAAATCTGCTGCTTTTTTTTTGGAAATGCTGCTATTCTTTTTGAAAAACAGGAACCTGCTTTTCCTCATCCAACCGTTGATCTTCGTTGAGATTCACACATAAAAATTTGAACGGTTGGATGAGGAAGAACAGGTTCTTGGTTCCTGCTTTTCCAAAAGAAAAACAGCAGATTATCAGAAGACTTTTTTTTTAATTTAAGATATCAGATAAAATTTTGAGACCATGGAAAAAGGTGTTTGACTGAAAAACTTCGTAGATTACCATAGTAGGTGAAACTGGGTTAGTATGTGACCTGATCAGTACAACACATTACAAAAACTGAACTGTTTTCCCTTTTTAACGTATATGGACAGAGCTTGATGTAAGGAGTTCTAATCTCATTATAACCACATACTTCATTTCATTCAAATGCAGGTTCAGTCCAGAAGCACTTAGTTTTCAGTTCACAAGGGGACTTCTTGGCTGGTTCATACAGGTGGCGTTACTTAAGTCATTGTTATATTCCATGGGTGGTGGTGAGGCGGCTTTACTTGATATAGTGGCGTATGGTGGGTACCTCTTCACCGGCCTTTCTCTGGCAATAGTGGTGCGCATATTCTGGAGCTTCTCGTACTACTTTCTGATGCCTTGGCTGAGTATTTGCATGGGGGTGTTCTTGGTCAAGACCATGAAGAGGGTGCTTTTGACTGAGATGAGGAGCCATGAAAAGCACTCGAGCCGGCAGCATTACATGCTTCTCTTCATGGCCATTGCACAGTTCCCCTTGTTCTTTTGGCTTGGCAATGTTGGAGCTTAAAGCTTTCTTTCCCTTGCTATGCTACTCAGGTTGATGTATGTGGTAATATTCTCGAAGTAGGATTTTGGACTTGGGCCTGTGACTTAGCTGATAGTTATTCTAAATTGGTGGCATAGTACAGTAATAGTGGGGATTGGTTGGCTTTTCTTTCTTTCTTTTTTTTTTATGTTTCTTTCTGGTTGCAAGTGAAGTTGCAGGTCTAAATCGATTTACTTTCAAATTAGCTCGTCTTGATTATATATCTTGATCTTCGAAAGTACCATCCAAATTATATCTCAGTACTTTATGGACTACGGTCAATTAGAATGTCTGCTCTAATATCTTTTATCATGTCAATTTGACATATATATCATAGGGAAAATTAGTTATATGCCACCCCAAAACAAGGAAATTATGAATTTGCCACCCAACCTCAAAAATGAATGATTAGTACCCCAAATTTGTCCCCAGAATAAACTAGATGTGTAAACAAGGTGCATATTTAAAATTTTGAGCAAAAACAATTATAAATGGTATGATCAAACCTGAACTGCTGACCTGGAATATTTGAAAATAAAAAGTCACAACAGAAGTTACGTACAGGCTGGTTTATGAGCGAAAGGTGGGAGCAATCCATTCAAGAGTGGTATACGAAATCTCGAACCTCTAATCTAGAATACCTAGATCTCTCAGAGACAACCATAACTACTAAACACCTAGCCAACAACATTTCTGTCATATATGACAGATTAAACCTGTTAAGCCGAGTAAGCTTAAAGAATTTTAAGCAAACCCAAGAACAAATCCACTTCCTGGACCAGAAAATCCAAAAACTTGAACAAAACTTGAAAAACCTCACAATCCTATTAACAGAAAACCGCCCTTTAACAACGTCAGAAGTCAAAACTTTGGTGACAGAGGTCACAAAGCAACCCAAACTTATTGAAACAGAAGCCCTAAAAATTTCTGAAGAACTCAACCAGAAACTCGAAAGAGTAGAAGCTGTCCTCAAAAGAGTGGAAACCTGGGTTAGTTCATGAGTTACACACTCACTCAAAACACCCAATTCTACAAACAAGCAGTTCAAGCAACAGACTCCATCGAGTCACCCGCAGTAGGCTTTGTAAAACCCTCTGACCATTGTGGTGGCATCTCAGGCACGACCGCATTAATTAAGCAGAACAATACCCAAATCCAGCTGCTGGTGCAAGCACTAGAAGCAATCCGAAACCTTGAAGCAGAGGTTAAAATCCTTAAAGACCAAATTCAGAAACAGAAGGGTGTGAACCTGCCAAGCGAAATAACTGACGAACTATCAGCCAGACTAGCCAAACTATCAATCGAACCCTCCAAACAAAAGGAAAAGAAAGGGGTTTTAAGAGTTTTCAAAGACCCCTTTGTTATCCTCCAAGAAGAAAAACAAAAACTTAAATGATGGAAACATCAGGAAGACTCAGTGTAACCCAAACCCAAACAATAAACCCTGATGCACCACTATTTGAAGATCAGGTTCGCGAATACAGAAGAGGGCAAAGAAGGAGATATAATACTCAAAGAAACCTGAGAAATCTTGCCCGAACTATAACGGGCAGGAACCCCTACCAGATGACCCTGGAAGAGCAGGTAGACCCAGATACTCAGCTCAGAAGATCCCTGAGAGATCGAGCTTCCATAGTACCTGCTGAAGTGCTATACAATTCCAGAAGGGATGACAACAACCACCGTGTCTATAACCATCTCTCTGAAGAGGCAATTCTCTGCACCGACAACCAACAAATCGATAGACCATTCATACAACCCGAAAGCTATGCAGCCCTTCGACAAAGTGGGATGCAATTTATCCACATAGGGGTCGCTCAAGTAAGAATACAAATCCTGCACAGGCAAGATGAAGGCACCTCGGCGTTGGTTGTTTTTAGAGACAACAGGTGGCAAGGAGATCAGTCCATATTCGATACAGCAGAAATCGACCTAACAAGAGGAAGCCAGCTAGTATATGTTATACCGGATACTATGCAAACAATCGGGGATTTCTATAGAAATTTCCAGATATCAATCCTGACAAGAGGGTACCAAAACTGGCAGAATGGTGAGGCTAACCTCCTAATCACTAGAGGTTTAGTAGGAAGACTTTCCAATACATCGAATGTTGGATTCGCTTACCAAATAAGCAATGTTTCTGAATATTTGGTAAGCAGGGGAATACGAGCACTCCCGGGTAGGCGATACTCAGCGCAAGAAAATCAAGGGAGAAACTGGGTAGTAAGGCCGTCGCGAGTTGATATTCCTATGATACCTACAGAATTGCAGACCAGTAACCTCCTCGATGGCAGAATCTCTATATCATTCCAGAATTATGTCCCAGCCCCTGATCACGTGAGTGATATACCTGATGATTGATGATGATGAAGATGAAGTTAGGAGTGAAACAATTCTTACTCTAACTGAGGGGGAAAGAGATACCGAAGAAACTGATAGTGATGAAGAGAACGACTGGCAGTACATACAGTACCTTGCTAACCAGTCTGCACAACCACCTGATAATCCCCAACAAGAAGATTCTGGTCCTATTTGGGATACGGATCATGAAGGTGGTGCTGGCGATGCTGAAAAGGATTGGATCAATCCTTTTTCGAAGCGTGGTGGGGATGTGGATACCATTTTCATGATGAACAATAATGACACAGAAGAGGCATTTGATTACCCGCAATTCAAAAACCTATCCGCAGCACTAGACGAGCATGCTTTTATGTCAAGTTCTTCTGCGATATCTCATTACCAACCACCACAGGACCAGTCAATGAACATGCCCAGCTACCCTCCTGCAAGGGGTACAAATGAAGCAAGGCCAATTCCCACTTTTGAAGACCGAGTGCCCAGGGCAGGACGATTCCGCGGGGGCTACAACAATGAGATGTGGACACTACCATCGGCGCAGCAATAGCAAGGCGCCATGTTTGTAATCCCTGATCAACTGGGGTTGTTTCATGATGCGTTTTCAAGATGGGAGTCTATTACTCGAAACCATGTGGCTGAAAAAGGGTTTACAGACCCCAGGGATAAAATAGAATATATGGAAAATCTCTTGGGAGAAGTAGAGAAATTAACATGGGTTCAATGGAGAATGCAATTCCTTACTGAGTACAAGGCGTTGATAGCAGTGGCGGATGGCCGGGAAGGTACACAAAACATACTTTCCCAAATGAGGAGAGTGTTTTCACTAGAAGACCCTGCCCAAGGATCAACAGTTCTCCAAGATCAAGCCTACAAAGATCTGGAGCGCCTCACCTGCGACAACGTTAAATATCTCATTCAGTATATGAACGAGTATTTGCGATTAGCGGCAAAATCTGGGCGAATGTACATTAGCTCAGAGCTCTCAGAAAAATTCTGGCTAAAAATGCCTGGTGACCTCGGAACCAGAATAAAAACGATGTTTGAGGAAAAATACCCTGGTCTCACGGTGGGGGTAATTCCGAGGGTACTGTTTGCCTATAAATACCTGGAGGGCGAGTGCAAGGATGCTGCGTTCAAACGATCACTCAAAGACCTCTCCTTTTGTAGCCAGATCCCAATTCCTGGCTATTACCGTAAACCAGAAAAGAGATATGGCCTAAGAAGATCAAGAACCTATAAAGGCAAACCCCATGAATCTCACGCTCGAATCGAAAAGAGAAAGCACCTTGTTAGAAACAAAAGGTGTAAATGCTACCTATGCGGGCAAGAAGGTCACTTTGCGCGAGAATGCCCCAATGATAGAAGAAATATTAAGCGGGCAGCAATCTTTGAAGGGCTCGATATACCAGAAGATTGTGACATAATATCAGTACAAGAAGGGGAGGGCCAGAGCGATGCTATATTTAGCATTTCTGAAGGAGAAGATGGGGAAATGGAGGTGCAACAAGGAGTACAAACCCTGCAACTAAACTCTCTCTTTATGCTCGGAGAGGAGAATTCAGGCTACAGGCCTAGAATAAGATTACCTGAGAAACAAATGGGCTGCCAACACCAATGGCTTCATAATCAAGTCATCGAGCAACCATTCAAAACAACCTGTTCCTGTTGCGCCAGAGAGACTATAATCCGTGCTAGAATACATTGTTCAGATTGCGGAGTAACAGCATGCAACCTGTGCGGCCCGTTCTACTTCAAAGAAGAAGTGCCAGTTACCCCAGCAACCGCACCAGCACAAATCAACCTCAGAACACTAGTCCAAGAGCAGAGGGACTACATTGTATGGTGTGAGGCTGAGATGGAAAGGCTGCAAAAGGAGGTTGACCATTACAAGAAGAGGTACGAAGACCTCCTTGAAGAACACCTGAAGGAAGAATTCAACAACCTAAAGCCAGATAAAAAGGAAAAGGGCGTTAAGATCAATGAAAACGCGAACGTCCTCAATGGAGAAACAGTCTATAACACTAGCGGTAATCCATCCGCTGGAAGAATTATCAAAAATAGACTATATAACCTAGAAGTGGAGCTCGATATTCCTGGAGTTCAAAAACTCAAAATAAGAGCAATCCTAGACACTGGTGCCACAACCTGCTGCATAGATCAAGGGTCAGTACCAAAGGAAGCTCTTGAAGAAAATACCTTTGTAGTACAATTTACAGGGGTAAACTCCACTCAAACCGCCAACATGAAGTTAAAATATGGAAGAATGATTATTGGTGAAAACCAGTTCCGCATACCATACACCTATGCATTCCCAATGAAGTTAGGGGGGGAAATACAAATGATCATCGGGTGCAATTTTATACGCTCTATGCATGGGGGTCTGAGGATAGAGGGTGATACAATTACCTTCTACAAAAACCTGACAGTCATCAACACACAACCACAAGCAAAGGTCCTGACCATAGAAGAAATAGACCTTCAAGATCTGGAGTACATACAACTCCAAGAAATGGTCCATTACAATTTTGGGCAAACATCATCAAACTTTATTACAAAGTTTGATCAAATACTAAGAAGGCTAAAGGAGGCCGGGTTCATTGGCGAAAATCCTTTGCAACATTGGAGTAAAAATAAGATCGTCTGCATGCTGGATATCAAAAATCCAGACTTCATCATTGAAGATAAACCCTTAAAGCAGATCACGCCACTGATGAAACAAACCTTCAGCAAACATGTCGAGGCCCTACTGAAACTCGGAGTAATACGACCCAGCAAGAGCAGGCACCGGACAACGGCGATTATTGTTAATTCCGGTACATCAATAGATTCGAAAACCGGAAAGGAGGTAAAAGGCAAAGAACGTATGGTATTTAATTACATGAGGCTTAATGATATAACTGAAAAAGATCAATATAGCCTTCCTGGTATTAATACCATCATGAGGAAAGTAGCTAATAGTAAAATCTACTCTAAATTCGATTTGAAGAGTGGATTTCACCAAGTAGCTATGCACTCAAATTCAATCGAATGGACGGCATTCTGGGTGCCTGATGGGTTATATGAATGGCTAGTAATGCCGTTTGGATTAAAAAATGCTCCAGCAGTGTTCCAAAGAAAAATGGATCATTGCTTCAAAGGCACTGAGAATTTTATTGCAGTTTATATTGATGATATTCTGGTATTTTCTCAGTCAGAAGAGAGCATGCAGAGCATTTAAAAATAATGCTCTCAAAATGTGAAGAGCATGGCCTTGTCCTAAGCCCAACAAAAATGAAGATAGCCGTTCCTCAAATAGAATTCTTAGGGGCAGTGATAGGCAAGGGTACTATTCGGTTACAGCCGAATATTATCACAAAAATTGAAGAATTCAAAGAAGATGATCTCACTCAGAAGTCTGGTATGAGATCTTGGCTAGGGCTCCTCAATTATGCCAGAAGCTATATCCCTAACCTCGGGAAACTTTTAAGCCCTTTATATGCAAAAACCAGTCCAACTGGCGATAAACGGTTGAATAAACAAGATTGGGAGCTCATTCGCGCAATAAAACATCAAGTCCGAAACCTGCCTGATCTCTGCATACCCCCAGAAGAATGCTTCATTATAATCGAAACAGACGGATGCATGGATGGATGGGGAGGTGTATGCAAGTGGAAGCCAAAGAGGTATGACCCAAAGAGCACAGAGAAGCCGTGCGCCTATGCAAGTGGCAAATTCAACCCGCCTAAATCCACAATAGACGCAGAGATCTTCGCGGTCATGAATAGCCTGGAGGCATTAAAGATCTACTACCTCGACAGGAAGGAATTAGTGATACGCACTGATTGTCAGGCTATCATTAGTTTCTTTAATAAATCTAACATTAATAAACCGTCAAGAGTGCGCTGGATCTCGTTTACAGACTTTGTAACGGGATTGGGGATTAATGTTCAGTTCAAGCACATAGATGGGAAGGACAACCTTTTGGCTGACTCCCTATCACGGTTAATTAGTGTTTTAATTAATGCAGGATGGCCCAATCAGGAAGCATTAGATGTTCTGGACAATCTAGCCGGGGCTCTTCACGAGAACGAGGAGCATCCCAACCAGAAGATTCAGGAGAAAATGTCTCAAATAATCCTGCAAATCAGCCACTCGTTTGCCAGTACAGGGATCTACTACGGCAATCTGACGAAATCCATACCTTGGAAAGACGAAATGAGCTTAGGCTCCAACTTCGAGCGATAGAAAACAAAGTAATTTCAAGAGCACTTGAAGGGATTAGTGATTTAATAAAAATACAACAAATGAAGGAATCCCAAAGTTCTAAATTCGCAACGAAGGACAATTACTGGGGAGATTGGTTGCCTCAAGTCCAGCAAACTCTTACTAGGCTTCAAAAGGCTTACCGAGAGTTTAAACAGCTAATCCGTGAGGTAAAAGTGTTCCATATGTAAATATGTTCTGGACCCTACCACTATAGGGTATGTATCATGAGGTGTGTTTTGCTTTTAGGCCTGCTTATATTGGCCTCTGCTTTTTCTTTAGTGTGGGCCAATAATTGGCCAGAATATTTACTTTCGGTGCATTATAAGCATCTTTATTTTAGTGGGAGACAAAAGTTTGTGGAAATCCTTTAATCACATGCGATGGGGCCCAATGAGTACCCGATGTGATAATTGAGATTCCATCCTGAGTCTCTATATAAGTGTGAGTTTTCAGAGTTGAAAAACAAGCTGAGAACCAGCAAGTTTTACTTCTCTCTCTTTCCTTGTAACATTCCACTTAATAATAAATTTCCGCTTGTGTGCCTTCTTTCTTCCCGTGTTCATAGTAGCCCGTTGAAGTTTGAAGGCTCTGACCGATCCTCACCCTGGTATCAGAGCAAGGTTTGTCTTTATTCATGGCTTTCTAAGTTTCTTTGTATTCTAGGACGGTAGTTAGGGGGAGATCATACCAAAATCATGAAAAATGTTCAAAATCTAAGTATAATTATACAATTTAAAGGCTTTTTCTTCAAGTACTAGTCAAACAATATTAACCCAAGGATATTAGCTTATAGGGCTTGATTTTCGAGAAATATAGCCATACCAAAAGAATCATCCTGCCGTACAGTACCCTAAGAAGTGGGGAAGATTACGGATTAACACGATGAGGTGAGGTGTAGCTAAATTTAGTAGAAAATATCGCCCCAAAGTTAAGAGCAAAGGTTAAAAAAAAAAAAAAAAAAAAAAAATTATCATTTGGGTGCAAAGATTAGAGATATTGTATCATTAATCTTAAGGAATATTCTCTCAGAGTGGCAAAAATCCAATTTTGGAGTTTTTGAGTGGCATAAAACGAAGAGCCCCTATATCATATGTTCTGACCAAATGGGATTAACTTTGGAAATTATTCAGGTCTTCTAAGCTTCGATAATTGACATGTCTGTTTTCTAACCACTAATTTTATGCAAGGATAAACATGCCAGTGCCAACTTATTGGGGGCGTTCTCCTGAAAATTTAACCATCGATTGAGTCCACCTTTGCAGACATTCCTTTCAAATGTACTACAGAACTTGAACTCAAATGTACCAAAACGGACTGCAAATAACAAAAAATAATACATCGTCCCTAATACTGAGCAAAAAACCAAGATCAGAATAAGAAAACACAAGGAAACACCTTTTGGCGCCCTTTCATACAAGACATCATGTTAATAAAACACCCCCTCAATGAGTCTCCAAAATTGGACTCTCAATGCTAATTGAGTTCTGATTACAACCATTTATCAGAATAAGAAACATGGTTTTAAATACAAAAGATCAACTATAGCAGTCCCTGATGCATCTTTAAATTCAGGAAAGAGAGGGATTAAGCATAGCTTTTACTTACAACTAATGTGATAAATGATCATGTGCACACATCTCAGCTCTATTTCTGATAATACAACTCTAGATGGAATCATCATAATCTCCATTTGATGATGATTTGGCAGGATCTTGTTTTTTGGATGTATATGCAAACTCACTCAGGTCAACAGGCCCCACAGATGGCTTTCTTCTCTGGTAAGGAACTCTGTTGGACATAAAATATAGTTAGAAGAAGACTGCCAATTATTTAAAACAGTGCTTGGATGCAATTAAATGAGGGCCGAAATGATTTCATATTTTCTTTCGTAGTAAATTTGTTTTCTAATTTGATATCAATTCATTAATGTAATTTAAAAAGGTAGAACAAATAGTAAACAGAGAAAATCATGAATAGTATACCTCGTGCATCTTGAGTTCTGCACCTCCTTTAAAGGGGCACGGAGGCCACTTGCGCGGGACCCAGATGGGTTGTATCTAAAGGATGATATCAATGAAGCAAACTTCTCCATTGATTTCTCGGCAATTCCGGCATATTTGTTGACATGTGACACATTACATCCAAACCTCCCTTCAGCATTGACATCCATAGCCGCCCTATCATGGCCGGCTCGGTCAGGGTCTACAAATGTTGTAATTTCAACAACTAGTAAGATAGGTTATACGAACAACAAACTCATTTGACAACCAGAGCAACTGAAAAAATGCTTATCAAAATAAAAAAAAAATAATTGTAGATATGTTATCTAAATATTAGTGAGGTCATGTATAAAATTTGGCGCAATGTGAAAACTGATTGATCATTTATTGATCAATTTGAAAAATAATTTTATGGCATTTGACAGGTGGCCAAAGTATGTCAAATCACACCAAATTTAGTACATCATCCTAAATTATAAAGAACACAAATTTTGATGAATTTCAAAGTCTATTGTCAAATAAGTATGGCTGTTACTATATCTCTACCCTTCATAATAATCTGTGTATGGCTGACAAAGATTACAAATTAAAAGAAATTTTTTTTTTGCCAAAATGCCACAAGACTGAAAAAGACAACAATTTATGCTGGGACATTAAAGGTTATGACATTATATGAACAAAAGGGAATACAAAGAGCAAGAGGCATCTTTAGAAAAATGTATTAGGCTGTACGACTTGGATTTTGTAATGGTTCATTTTGTAACAAAATAGCTTTTAACTCACAAAAGCAAACATCCATAACGTAACCCTGTCATTTTATACCTTCATCAGAAGTGCCAGGTGCCGGGCTTTTCTCAACACTATCTAATTGTTCCGAGTCCTGAATAGTAGAGGTTACTAAATAAGGTCCAAATTCAAGAACAAATATTGGATACTTTATTGTTAGTCTAACAATTGGAGCGACAGAAAGAAATAAATAGATACCACATGCAAGTTACTGGCATCTTTCAGTTTTCTCCTCTTTACAATACTTCGATAGGTGCTTCCCCTGACATAATTATTTTCTTTATTTCCACTTATCTCTTCCCCTAGACTCTCTTCATCATGGTTGTCGGATTGTTTATGTTTGAAATACGAACTTTTAAGCATTGGTTTTCTGTTTTCCAGTGCACTAATGTTTTTAGCTGGGTTTTGTACAAAACAGCTATCAGGAGAAGCTTTTGGGGTAAGAAGCAGCTTCAGAACAGCCCCCTCCGATGGTTCTAGAAAACACAGCATAAAATTTGTCAGAACTTAATTAAAGAATTTTATGTATCTCAATTTGATCAATCTGATGAGTATGAAGCATCACCATCTTGGCACAAGTTCTCCACCGATTTCAGCTCTTCAGCAAAAGACTTCTCTTCCATCTGAGAATAATCAAGAATGTATAATATCAGTTCAATTCAAACAAAAAAAGATCCAGACTAAAGAGAGAAAACTAATAACGAATAATTGAGAAAAGCATCTGTATTCACAGAGGTATGCATTTGGAAATTCCATCATGTCTTTCAATCTACCCTTTTAAGAAACTTTAAACTAGTTCCCATATGTCAAATATTGAAGTCCACAGGGAAGAAAGAGAAAAATACAATCACTCAAATAGTGGTCTGTGTGCTTGGTTGATAAGCTAAAACGAAAAATAACAACGAAATCAAGCACATCAAATTAAAATTCCAGGTGTGAACTACAGGAAAATAACTAAAATTATATAGAGGCGAGTTGGAGCGAAAGAGTCTATTACGATGTCACATAAATGGAAGTATTTCTTTCTATCCTTTTGTAAATTGTAGTTCATAGATAAAACTGAAATGAGGAAACCCAGTTTCTTCTTTTCTCAAGTCCTATTTATTCTTTTTCTACCCTAGGGTCAAGCTAGAAAACGACCTTTATCCTTCTCTTACTAAGCTATACGCAGAGAACAATATTACAAATACAAAACAGTCATCTAAGATATCTTACACTGGAGATGGAAGATATTGGATCCTGTGAAGGAGTTTCAAATCCAACAGCTGGAGAACTATGCATTGGAGTTTTCTTGTCTATTATTGGAGGTGTAATAATTTCCTCAGTACAGATAGGTGAAAGATCAGACTTATCATTTTCAGAGGTAAAAGGAGACAATTTCTGTTGTGTTTGGTGCTTCTCAGCAATTTTTGGAGCAATGAACTTCCTTTTTGCTTCAAGTGATGCTATGCCTTTGCACATTAAGGAGTTTTGTGATATGTTTAACTTGCATTTCAGAGTAGACTTGATGTATGAAAATTACAAGGCAAGAAAATGAAATTGGAGAAAAACTTGAGAGGATACAGAAGTAATTTGTTACAACATTTCGTTGTACAGGTAAGTCAAGTCTCTTCCTGGTAATTGTTAGCTGAGGTTCCTTCACTGGATTGGTCTTGCCAGGGATCACCAATCCACTATTCAACAATTTATCCTATTAACATCATAAATTAAACAAGGAGATTATCATAAAATATTCATTTGGGAAAAACGGATTGAAGTTTCTGCATCAATGTGCAACAGAAAAAGTAAAATATTCAAATAGTTCAAATCTAACCTCGAATGGAGTGTTGGTTATAGGATCAAGTCTCCCTTCTGCTATATCTTTGGCAATACTTTGCTCTAACCACGTAAGATGGGTTAAGGAAGTGCAAAACAATTCTATAAAAGAGTGTAAGATCAATTAAGTCCAAAGTAGAATAAGCATATGGATTGTTATTGGTAGATGGAAATAGAATGCCTGTGTAGCAAAATATGACATAAATGTTGTAACAGAACAAATAAAGGATATGGGCCCAAAAATTCCAAGTCTTCATCACAGCCATGTGGTACGTCCAACAAGTGCACAATATTCTGTTTTGTAGGATCATAAACTCTCTGGTGCTGAAATGCCCAGATTGCCCTCCTAAAGTTTTCCTCGTAAAGAGGTGGCACAGATACACCGCTGTACCTCACATGCTTTATTACCTGAAAATAATTGATTTAATACAAAACCAAAGTTCACAATACCACTTGTGTTGACGAGATAATCATAACAAGAATATTCAGGAATTATTCAATTTTACCTTTTCATAGCTCTTAAGCTTTTGGATTAGCGCGTGGGCCCTCTTCACGCCCATGCCTGGTAATGATGATAGATAATCACAGCCACTTAAAATGCACATCTCAAGTAACATCTGTTGAGTGAATCCACCGAAATTGAGTTCCCTATTCCTAGGTAGTTTTGAACTCTGATACTCCACACCCTGCCCGAATTTGTCCATCTTGAATATAATCTAAAAATGATTCCAAGAATTAGCATTCGTGTAGCTGACTAAAAATTCAGGAGAGGCAAGGGGCTAAGTGTAAATAATGATTTTACTAACTCTAGAGCAGCCAAAAGGAATCAAATCGGAATCCTCGGTGATAACTGCATCAACAAGTTTGTTAATGGACAGGAATGCCATTTGTGCGTCAGCCTCATAAGGCGCTACAATATAGTCAACTTTCTCCTTCTTCAGTACCTGTATTAGCACATTTTAAGAAGAAAACTACTCTTGTTAAGCCAATTAAAATACAAAGAAAAATTTCCTTATTAGCTTAGTCCATTTAAACAAGTAAAATAGGGGAAAACCCCATAGTTTTCCTGCTGAACCTAGAAAGACATGGTGGATACTTTTCTGAGTTAGAAACATCATGCATCACACGACAAAATATTGGAAGCATCATGCAACAAACAATCAATAGACCTAGTTCCCTATATAATCCATATATGGATGGCTAACTTTGTTGCTTCTTTCCAGATACACTACGAAATCGTTTGTAGAAACTAATTAAGGAGCTATTCAGATATATCTCCATGCTTTATAGGAACTTATAAAACTTTCTAGGAAGTACTATATAGGGTTATATTTAACTTTTGAAGTTTTTCATAGGGCATTCCTACCTGGATCAATTCATATGCTATGGATGGTGATATGTCAACTGCCTTCTGATAGCACTCATATGCGGCAGTTGAATTGCCAGCTGCTTCATGTTCCTTGGCTTTCTCAAGGTTTTCCTTTCTTGACCTGCAATAATGCTTATATTATTGATTTATTATTGTGTAACAACTAACAAATTATTATATTTAGAGAAACACAGAATAGAAACCTTGCACGTTTTGTTTCTTGGTCAGCCTTGATTGGTAGAAGCCCTCCATCAAATACTAGAATTGGTTTCACGTCATGATGTCTTAACATATTCACTCTGTGCATGCAGTACTCGATATGCCTGATAATTTGATAATTAGTAAATGTGAAAAAAAAATCTTTGAAGAGAAGTGAGAATGATATATAAAAATTATAGATGAGCAACAAAAGTAGTAGGGTTTTATTTCATTATTTTCAATAATGGTTGCATAAAAAATTTGGAAGCACAAGAGAAGTATGAATTTAGTTGTAAATATTTGGTTTTCACAGATTGTTTTAGAGCACCAAAACAATTAAATATAATGCTTACGGACCAGAATAAAGATCAACACAAAGAGAAAAATAAAGCATCATTTTTTCTTAATTTTGTTCCTCAATAAGACCTAGTACTGAAATTGCACAAAGATAACAAGCCTGATAACAAATCTACACCCAAAGCCTTAAACTCACAAAAATAACCTAAAAAGTCATTGGAGTTTACTAGAACAAAAAGGGACGGTTTAAACGAGTGGCATTTTTCCTTTTCTAATTGCTTTAATTGAACCCAGCAGCACTGAAGGACTACCAACAAATTTACAAAAAAACTCACTATAAAGTGCAAAAAGAATCACAGAACATCTCCCAAATCTTTCAAACAAACCAAGTATAACACAAGCAATGTCAACCCAGTGGCAATATAAAAGGCCCACTTAATTCCTTTTTCTTTGTTTCTATCTCCAATTAAACCAATTGTTTATCTATTCAATTAAACCCAATACTGACACCTAACCGCCTAACCCAAAAAAATAAAAATAAAAATAAAAATAAACGATCCTTCCCTTCTTTAACCAACTAAAGAATTGACCTCGGCCATTAGTTCAACAAGCCGTGAATTAGGGGGGGTTGTAAAAATAATAATTCCTCAGAAAGCTTTTAACCTGGTAGTGGGGAGGCCCTTGCATAACTGTGTGCTACAAGAGAGAGCACCCTTGTGAAGCCACGAATAGGTATCTACAGCCACCGTCTGCCCCTTCAAAGCTTCCACATTTATAGGCGCCATTATTGATTTGAGCTGTGGTAAGAGACCTTGGATTCCCATCCTCTCCCGCTCTCTCTAGCTACTGGGGAAAGGTCTGAAAGGGCTAATGGACCAAATGGGGAAGAGAGCTATTTGACGAGAGCGGGAAAGGAAAAGCGAAACTGGGAGAGGTGAGAGGGAAAACAACATGCGTGCGAGGCACGTGCTGCTTGGTTGCATACTTGCATGGAGTAGATTGTCAGATGGAAACCATCCAGCCGTCCGATTCCCAATTGATATTTATATCAAAACTCGGGCCGAATTTTTCATTCATAGAAACAAATTAAGCAAATTTCATAAATTGGAGACAATTTTATTTTATATCACAACCGTCTATGTTATGAGACATTCTTTCCATTAAAATTTTGATATTTTTTTAGGAAGCAGCTAATAGTTCCCTGACCCCAATCTCGGAAAATCTCCGGATATAACTCAAAGTCCATATAAACTAATGAAGCTAATTATGTAAACCTTTTGCAGTAAACCTATAAATTAATACAATAGATGTCGAACTAGTAGCGAATTCTCAAAAACAGTTATATATCCGCGTGGTCCCCTCATGAAAGCGCGTGGTCCTCTATTAAAAGTGCGTGGTTTCCCTTAGTAACATTTTCTCTTTTGGATATAACTCAAAGTCCATGTAGACTAATGAAGCTAATCTTGTAAACATTTTACAGTAAACTAATACAGTGGATGTCGAACTAGTAGCAAATTCTCAAAAACAGTTATATATCCGCGTGGTCCCCCATGAAAGCCACTTTGAAATCGCTGATCTACTGTGAACAGTAAAAAAACTGTAAAAATTTCTGGACCACCGAATCAGCGATTTTCAAAGTGGCTTAATAAATAGTAAACAAATTCCAAAAAATGTGAAATTTAGTCTCCAAGCACATTTCAATACAGAGAACATGTTGAGCGGTTCGGATCGGTTGTTTGGATTTTCAAAATGAAAATATGGCGTGAAGCAAAACGTTGTTTTACTTCACAACTCACCATAGTCTATCTATCTATATATATATATATATATATATATATATAGAGAGAGAGAGAGAGAGAGAGATGGGCTATTGTGCTTTGCAAAGTAAAACACCCTCTTTACTTCGGGCCATATTTTCATTTTTGAAAATTCAAACAACTGATCCGAACCGTTCAACATGTTCTAAATATTGAAATGTGCTTGGAGACTAAATTTTACATTTTTTGGAATTTGTTTACTATTTATTAAGCCACTTTGAAAATCGCTGATCCGGTGGTCCAGAAATTTTTACTGTTTTTTTACTGTTCACAGTGGATCAGCGATTTTCAAAGTGGCTTAATAAATAGTAAAAAAATTCCAAAAAAATGTAAAATTTAGTCTCCAAGCACATTTCAATATTTAGAACATGTTGAACGGTTCGGATCGGTTGTTTGAATTTTCAAAAATAAAAATATGGCCCGAAGTAAAAAGGGAGTTTTACTTTGCAAAGCACAATAGCCCATCTATATACATATATGAGGAGGGATCAAGTTACACAAATTTGAGTTACAACAAAGTTACAACAATCATTTTTTTCATTTTCAAAGTCCAAATCGTCGATCCAAACCGTTCAACATGATTATCTAAATAAAATGTGCTTGCAGATCAAATTTTAAATTTTTTTGAATTTTTTTACTATTCATTAAGATGGGTACAAAATTCAATGGTCTGAATATGACTATTTTTTGTAAAATACTTAATAAATAGTAAAAAAATTCAAAAAATGTAAAATTTGATCTGCAAGCACATTTTATTGTGGAGATCATGTTGAACGGTTTGGATCGACGATTTGGACTTTGAAAATGAAAACAATAGTTGTTGTAAGTTTGTTATAACTCAAATTTGTTGTAACTTGATCCCTCCTCTGTCTATATATATATATATATAGAGTAAGGCTACGGTGCTTTGCAAAGTAAACCCCCCCTTTACTTGGGCCACTTTTTAGATTTTGAAAATCCAAACAACCGATTCGAACCTTTCAACATGTTCTAAATATTGAAATGTGCTTGGAGACCAAATTTTACATTTTTTTGGAATTTATTTACTATTTATTAAGCCACTTTGAAAGTTTCTGATCCGGTGGTCCAGCAAATTTTACTGTTTTTTACTGTTTACTGTCGAATCAGCGATTTTCAAAGTGGCTTAATAAATAGTAAAAAAATTCCAAAAAATGTAAAATTTGGTCTCCAAGCACATTTCAATATTTAGAACATGTTCAACGGTTCGGATCGGTTGTTTGGATTTTCAAAATCCAAAAAGTGGCCCGAAGTAAACGGGGGGTTTACTTTGCAAAGCACCGTAGCCTTACTCTCTCTCTCTATATATATAGAGTATGGCTAATGTGCTTCCTCTAGAACTTCGGCCTCGTGCTTCCGGAGGCATATCTTAGTGTTTGATGCTCAAATAATAAATTCAAACCGTTAGATGTTCAATCTATATTAAAATGTACTTGGAGACCAAATTTTACATTTTTTGGAATTTTTTTACTATTTATTAAGCCACTTTGAAAATTCCAGATCATATGGTCCAGACTGTTTTTACTGTTCACTCGGATCTGAAATTTTCAAAGTGGCTTAATAAATAGTAAAAAAATTCCAAAAAATATAAAATTTGGTCTCCAAGTACATTTTAATATAGATTGAACATCTAACGGTTTGAATTTGTTGTTTGAACATCAAACACTAAGATATACCCCCGGAAGCACGAGGTCGAAGTTCTAGAGGAAGCACATTAGCCATACTATATATATATATAGAGGAGGGATCAAGTTACAACAACCATTTTTTTCATTTTCAAAGTCCAAATCGTCGATCCAAACCGTTCAACATGATCTCCACAATAAAATGTGCTTGCAGATCAAATTTTATATTTTTTTGAATTTTTTTACCATTTATTAAGTATTTTACAAAAAATAGTTATATTCAGACTATTTAATTTTGTACCCATCTTAATAAATAGTAAAAAATTCAAAAAAATGTAAAATTTGATCGGCAAGCACATTTTATTTAGATAATCATGTTGAACGGTGGATTGACGATTTGGACTTTGAAAATGAAAAAAATGGTTGTTGTAACTTTGTTGTAACTTGATCCCTCCTCATATATATATATAGAGTATGGCTAACATGCTTCCTCTAGCATTTCAGCCTCGTGCTTTCGGAGGCATATCTTAGTGTTTGATGTTCAAACAACAAATCCAAACAGTTAGATGTTCAATCTATATTAAAATGTACTTGGAGACCAAATTTTACATTTTTTGGAATTTTTTTACTATTTATTAAGCCACTTTGCAAATTCCAGATCATATGATCCAGACTGTTTTTACTGTTCACCCGGATCTGGAATTTTCAAAGTGGCTTAATAAATAGTGAACAAATTCCAAAAAAATGTAAAATTTGGTCTCCAAGTACATTTTAATATAGATTGAACATCTAACGGTTTGAATTTGTTGTTTGAACATCAAACACTAAAATATGTCCCCGGAAGCACGAGGCCGAAATGCTAGAGGAATCACATTAGCCATACTCTATATATATATATAGAGGAGGGCTCAAATGCCCCAATGCTTCATGCCCCATTCGTGCCCCAACATCTATATCTTCAAATGCAAAGTTCAAACAGATCATCCGAACCGCTCAACATGATATCCATGTTAAAATATGATTGGAGACCAAATATTTCTGATTTTGTACCTATCTTTAAAAATAGTAAAAAAATTCAAAAAAATATAAAATTTGGTCTCCAATCATATTTTAACATGGATATCATGTTGAGCGGTTCGGATGATCTGTTTGAACTTTGCATTTGAAGATATAGATGTTGGGGCACGAATGGGGCATGAAGCATTGGGGCATTTGAGCCCTCCTCATATATATATATATATATACGATCCGAACCGTTCAACTTTTTCTAAATATTGAAATGTGCTTGGAGACTAAATTTTACATTTTTTGGAATTTTTTTACTATTTATTAAGCCACTTTGAAAATCGCAGATCTAATGTGAACAGTAAAAAACAGTAAAATTTTCTGAGCCACCGGATCAGTATTTTCAAAGTGGCATAATAAATAGTAAAAAAATTCCAAAAAATGTAAAATTTAGTCTCCAAGCACATTTCAATATTTAGAACATGTTGAACGGTTCGGATCGGTTGTTTGAATTTTGAAATTGCAAAAACGACTCGTTATAACTTCGGCCGAAGTTATAACGTTATGGCATTAGCCAACCTCTATATATATTTAAATTGTTTACTATTGTTTTAAATAGACACAAAATAATTGTTTTCATCAATTCTGGATCATCCAAAAACAGTGGTTTTGTACGTATTTAAAAAAAAAAATAGTACTTTTTTTTCAAAAAATATAAAATTTAATCAACAAGCACATTTTAATATGAAAATCATATTGAGGAGTTCGGATCTCTCTAAAATTTTGCTCAAACTCCACTACTGATGGTAACATAATGGAGTTTTTTTATCCCAACAAAAATAAGCAATTAAATATTTGTTCGGCAACGCTAAAACAAGATAACAGGAGTAGTTATCCCAAAAACAATAGATGTCACAGACCGGGGTAGAATTAAGGACCTTTTTTTTCTATTTTGGAAGAAGGTTGGAACAGAATTAAGCAAGCTAAGAATTGCACCAGAAGAATTCTAGCTGAAACAATTCCAACAGCATGCTTAATTAATTACTAATTAATTAACTGTTGACTTTAATCTTTGACTGGACTGGTACGCTCTCCAGACTCCAGAGGTACCTGCTACGCATATAGTTAGTAAATTAATTACCATCATAAAATTTGTTGGTTCTTCATGCCCATAAGACTAACGCACCTTTAACACACATAACAAGAAAAGGAATGAAAACCAAATTAAACCATAATGCGCTTTAATTAAGTCCTGTTCATTTAAAGACACCCCAGTTCATGCACCAAATAATTAGCATCCAACATCTATGTTAATTCATCCTTTCATATATATATATGGCACCTCCTACAATCAAGGATATCCTAGCGTTCCACAAGATCGACCGGGCGGTGTACGAGAAGTTCACTGCTCATGGCATGGAGCCAGCAATGGCCCGCAATGCAGTCGCTCTCTTGATGTGGTTAGAGCAAGTAGGCATAGATATGATTAGCCAGATAGTACCAATCATCAATCCTACAAGGATATTTATGTTAATCACCGAAGTAGATGCAGTGTTGTGCTGCCTCCGACAAGAGGATGGTTTCAGTAATTACACCGAGATCCCTATGATGACTTCACTGGCACGAAATAGCCTCGACATCCGTTTCTTCAACTTTCACAAGGATGTAATAGTGAGGGGGCTGGCGTACATTCTAGACGGGGTCGGGAGGATTGTGTTTGATGACCATATGTATGAATCGTTACATGCGTATGAGGCCGACATCAAGGCCGCAAGAGCGGGATTGAATGCGGTGATGCCGTCGGTGCCCCGTGGGTTGGCTGTGTTATATGATCCTGCAGCAGCTGTACCATCGATCGAGGATGCCAGGTCCATGTTTATTACTTTCTCCAAGGGATTTCCAATTCGAAGGGAGGAGATAATGGACCATTTTAACGAGTAAGTACTTAACTTATCAGAAATTTTCTTTTGCGTAATTTCATACTTTCATTAATTAGATCATTCTGTGGGTTGACATCTATGTATGTATTATTGTTTTGGACTTTATTATATATACTGAAATGACCCAATATGCTTTAATTTCCATCTAAATGTTCGATTTGGTGTAATTTTATTTAAAATTAATGCTATAATTTATTGAGCAGAGCACAGTCACATGCTCTGTAAATTAGATTCAGATTAACTACTAGTACTACTAAATACTGGTTAGCCAGCCAGAGTTGTGATATATATGATGGTGATGTAAAATTATTCATAAAATTAATTGGTAAATTGTGTATATATACCTGAAGGAGGTGGGGAGATTGCATAGACAGAGTCATGATGGAGCGCACAGCACTGGGAGGGACACCGATGTATGGCCGGATTGTGTTCAAAAGCGATACCTACATCAGTCTTGTGTTGAATGGTGAACGGGTTGTCAAATACAACATCAATGGCAGACAGCTCTGGGCTCGCAAGTATGTACCCAGGGTGGCGGTCAATTGATTACTTAATTATCCCGGTATCGATCGGTATGTCAACACGCGCGTTATCTATCTAACAAATGTAAATAAAATGCCTATATATATACACACACACATATATATATGCCGTAGCTGAAGAGGTCAATTTGGGTCCGATGCCCATCGGACTCAAAGTGAGTTCGATGACCGTCCGATCTGCTTTAAGATGCGCACTCACAACTTTCGCGTCTGATTTAAGATTAGTGTGCACGAATCTTAAAGCAGATCGGACGGTCCCGAAACCCATCGGACCCAACCTGCTCTCTTAGCTGAAACACGTCTGGTTTGTGATTATGTTTGTACTAGTGTTCTGATAGTTGAAGGTTTAAAACTGTTCAGTCCTGAATTGAAAGTTTTATGCATGTTATTTTATAGGAACTGTTGTTTGGCTATGTCTTTTGTAGCTTTAATTTTCTTTTCTATTTGTTGTTCCTTGTATTTCTGTATAGTTCATTAATTACTTCAAATAAAGTTCGGAGATGATTTATTTACCACAATCATTGTTTTTTTTTTTTCCGAAATTGAGACATGAAAGAAGAAATTATCGCACTCTGTTCTTATCAAAAGAAGGAAAAAAAAAAATATCGCACTTTGTTCTTATAAAAAAAAAATCATCTTTTTTCTTCACACCTCTCTCTCTTTTCTAATCTCCAATTTAATTACTCCAATAACATATATAGTTTCTTTCTATTTCCAACTTCTAAATTTTATCAGAAATTACAAATGGTGGAAATAAATTTGTATCATTTGATTTAATTCATATATAATTTTCATATTTCACAATCAAAGTACATAGTCTAAATTTTTTTTTTGGTTCAATTTATATTTTCATGAATTAAAGTGAAGCTCACTAATTTTGTTGCCATATCAAATGTTGTACTATATATTTACCTAAATCCGTAAAATCCACAATACAAAAAATACCCCATTAAAAGTTGTATGAATTAGGTGTTTTAATTTTTTCCATGAGTGAGGCTATGGCAATTTGCAATGGGTGCATGGATCGGTCTATGCTATGAAATTATATTTTTAATTTTAAAGTTCAAAGAATCGATCTGAATTGCTCAACTTGATCTTTATATAAAAATATACTTCTAGACCAAATTTTACGCACTTTAAAGTTTGTTTACTATCTTTTTAGATTGGTAGAAAACCTCTACTTTTTTATGGTTCAAAATCTTTGAATCAGGTGATGTTCTAATTATTTATAATATAATATAATAATAATAATAATAATAATAATAATTTTTTTTAAATGTAAAGTTTGATCTTAGAGTACATTTTCATATGAAGATTATGTAAATAGTTTGAACTTTAAAAATAATATACGAAATCATAGTATGGACCTACGTCTACCATTGCATAGTACCATAGTATCACTCATTTTTATGAGAGCAGGTTGGATCCGATGCCCATCGGACTCAAATTTGGGTCTGATGGGTTTCAAGACCGTCCAATCTACTTTAAGATTCGTGCGCACAAATTTTAAAGCAGATGTGAAAGTTGTGGGCGCGAATTTTAAAGCAGATCGGACGGTCATCGGACTCACTCTGAGTCCGATGGGCATCGGACCCAAATTGACCTCCATTTTTATATATTTAGTTAATTACATATTTAAAATATTATATTCCAACCTTTTGTCCAAAGTTTTTAATAAAGTTTTATCTAAAATCGGACCTAAATCATATAATCAGTGTCAAAATTAATACGAACAGTTTAGATTCATAGAAATATTTAAATTTATTAAGTTTTAAATTATTTGTACGAACTTAACAAATCGGACGATTTGAACTCATTTTTTGATAAAATTTGTCCAGAAACAAAAGGGCAGGCAAGAATTCGATGAACATAATTAATTCTTGACCCTTTCTTTTTTCTTTTTTTTTTTGGTTAAAGCCCTTAGGCGATTCTTGACCCTTTCTTGATATAGACTAGGATCATTGTTCTTGACCCGTTTACGCATCTTGTTTGCTAGCTATAATATTGTATCATAAAAGTTTGTTAGGTCTCTGTGCCGAGGTCAATTTGGGTCCGATTCATCGGACCCAAAGTGAGTTCGATGGGTTCAATGACCGTCCAATTTACTTTAAAATTCGTGCCCCTGTAACTTTCGCATATGTTTTAAAATTTGTGCGCATGAATCTTAAAGCAGATTGGACGGTTCCGAAATCCATCGGACCCAAATTTGAGTCCGATGGACATCGGACCCAACCTGCTCTCCTCTGTGCCCTATTTGACCACACAGTTACACCCCTATTAACCGTTATTCACTGGTCATGACACGTCAACACGTGTCCAATTAATTAATTGGCCCGGCCATTCATCCACCCATAACAAGTAAAGGCGCCGTGAAGCGCAAATCTTGATGCTCTGTAAATTCCTGTTCGTTATAAATAAATGCAAACCCTTAGCTTTTGTATCTTGTTTTTCTTTAAATTATCATCGTTTGTATTCAATTGAATTCTCCCTTTTACACTATGGCACATCCTACTGTCAGGGTTATCCTACTATTCCACAAGATCGACCGGGCAGTGTATGACAAGTTTGTTACTCATGGCATGAAGCCTGACACAGCACGCATTTTGTCGCTCTATTCATGTGGCTAGATCAACTCTGCATTGGTATGATTGATCAGATTGCACAGATTACCGATCCAACCATGATGTTCCCACTAATTCCTGAAGCAAACGCTGTGTTGCACTGTCTCCGACATGGTTTGAGCAAGTGCAGTGGCTACACTGAGATTCCTTTGATAACTACGCTGGCCAAGGACAGGATAGATGTCCGTTTCTTCAACTGTCACAAGGTGCTAATAGGGAGGGTTGTGTTTGGTGATTACAGGCATTCATTGTTGCTTGCGTATGAGAGCGAGGAGGCCATGGCAAGAGCAGGATTGAGGGCTGTGATGCCAGCGGTGCCCCTAGAGTTGGCTGCGTTATATGTGACCGAGCCATTGGTTGATGAGGATGCCAGGTCCATGTTTATTAATTTCACCAAGGATATCCCCATTACAAAGGAGGAGATATTGGAGTACTTCACTGAGTGAGTAGAAAACTTACATAAATTCTATTTGTTTTTACTGCAATCATTTCTTGGCTACTTCAAGAAAAAGATCATTTTGCTGGCTTGACATATTTCGATGTGCTATAGCCTATACTAAAAGATTTTTTAGCAAAATTTTCTTTTTATAAAGAGCAATATTGCAGGTGTATATATATATATATATAGAGGAGGGTTCAAATGCATCATTAGTTTTGTGCTCTAATATGCTCCGCATCCTTTATCTCTATTTTCAAAGTCCGAACAGTCGATCTGAACCGCTCAACATGATCTTTATAATAAAATATGCTTGGATACCAAATTTTATATTTTTTAGAATTTTTTTACTATTTTTTTAGATAGATACAAAATCACTTTTTTAAGGAGATTCTGGACCATCCGATAAAGTGATATTGTACCTATCTAAAAAAATAGTAAAAAAATTCTGAAAAATATAAAATTTGGTCTCCAAACATATTTTATTATGAAGATCATGTTGAACGGTTCGGATTAACTGTTCGGACTTTGAAAATAGAGATAAAGGATGTGGAGCATATTGGAGCACAAAAATTATGGTGCATTTGAACCCTCCTCATATATATATATATAGAGTAGAACTAGGGTGCTCTCGAGTTCACCAAGCCCTTGGTGAACTCAAGTCCAAAACTCATCGGATCGGCTTCAAACGACAAATCCGACCGTTGAAACCCGTCTACCTTACGAGTGATGCGTCTACATGCAAAAATTTTAAATTTTGAAATTAATTTTGCATAGAGTCAAGTGGTCAAAAAACGTCAAAAAATGAATGCATTAAAATTAATTTATTAACCTTCTAATTTTGACCACTTGACTCTATGCAAAATTAATTTCAAAATTTAAAACTTTTGCATGTAGACGCATCACTCGTAAGGTAGACGGGTTTCAACGATCGGATTCGTCGTTTGAAGCCGATCCGATGAGTTTTGGACTTGAGTTCACCAAGGGCTTGGTGAACTCGAGAGCACCCTAGTTCTACTCTCTCTCTCTCTCTCTCTCTCTATATATATATATATATATATATATATATAGATATAGGGATGAGCTATGGTGAGACGTGGAGTAAAACCATTTTGTACTCTATGGTGCTATATTTTCATTTTGAAAATCCAAACAACCGATCCGAACCGTTCAACATGTTCTCTATATTGAAATGTGCTTGGAGACCAAATTTTACATTTTTTGGAATTTTTTTATATTTATTAAGCCACTTTGAAAATCACTGATCCGATGGTCCAGAAAATTTTACTGTTTTTTACTGTTCACAGTGGATCAGCGATTTTCAAAGTGGCTTAATAAATAGTAAAAAAATTCCAAAAAATGTAAAATTTGGTTTCCAAGCACATTTCAATATAGAGAACATGTTGAACGGTTCGGATCGGTTGTTTGAATTTTCAAAATGAAAATATGGCGTGGAGTACAAACTTGTTTTACTCCACGTCTCACCATAGCTCATCCCTATATATATAGTGCTTGGCTATTATGCTTATATAAGCATATGCCCACATATGCTTATAACTCATTTTTGCGTTTCCAATGTTCAAATGGTCGATCCGACCGTTCATCTTGTTCTCCATATTAATATGTGCTTGGAGACCAAATTTTACATTTTTCTGAATTTTTTTACTATTTATTAAGCCACTTTGAAAATTACTGATCATATGGTCCAGAATTTTGGAAACACTGTTTTTACTGTTCACCCAGATCAGCAATTTTCAAAGTGGCTTAATAAATAGTAAAAAAATTCAGAAAAATGTAAAATTTAGTCTCCAAGCACATATTAATATGGAGAACAAGATGAACGGTCGGATCGACCATTTGAACATTGGAAACGCAAAAATGAGTTATAAGCATATGTGGGCATATGCTTATATAAGCATAGTAGCCAGCCCCTATATATATATATATATATTTAAATAATGAATATAACTAGGTATAGAATTGAGAAGGTGATGTAATTTATTAATATAATTAACAGTATAGTGTTTTGTTCTTGCAGGAGGTGGGGAGACTGCATAGATAGAGTGATTGAGTCCAGGCCGAAAAAAAGGAAAATCTGATTTTGGCAGGATTGTGTTCAAGAGCGATACCTACATCAATCTTTTGTTGAATGGTGAACGAGATGTGAAGTGCATCATCAATGAAAAATCGCTTTGGGTTCAAAAGTATGTACCGAGGGTGGCTCAGAAGCATTATGCTGAGTGAGGCATTATCCCGGTATCAATATGTCAACACATTAATTATCTATTTATCAAATGTATTTAATTAGTTTGATTCTTTTAAGGTATATTTAATAATTAGTTTGAATAAAATGCCTATACACATCTGGTTTGCGTTTGTGCTTGTGTTTGTGCAGTAGTTCTGATACATGCAGGTTTTAAACTGTTCAGTCCTGAATTGAAACTCAATGATTTTGTTTTATGCATGTTCTTTTATAGAATACATATAGTGTGTTATTTTGGGAGTTAAAAACTAACAAGTGTTTACTTTTGATCTGCTAGTTTGAATAAACTGTTGTTTGGCTGTGCCTTTATAGTATTGATTTTAAACAGTTAATAGAGCTCTGAAGACCGAAATCATAAAGAATAAAAAGGAATCAAAAGTCATTTGACCAAACAGAAAAGAAGGGGGCAAAGGAAATGGTAAACGAGGAAGAAATGTGCTTAATTAGTAAGTACTAAACTTATCCAGTAAGCGTGCCTTTGTCAAGTTTAAACAGTTCAGACTGAGTTACACGCTAGTTTGTAAGGGATAAGATCAGTTTAAAATTAAGATAATAATATCAACAAACATCATAAATAAAATTTTCAAGTCAAAATCAAAACATTCTTATCCACATTCCACACATACAAAAAGGACGAAATTTGATCAAACTAATGAAATTTTCCGCCCGCCTAATTTACTTATGGAACAATTAAATTATACTCGAATACCATGAAACTTCATATATAATCCAGATATCCAAAAAGATGTACATAGCTTAGCTTACCTTTTTTTCGTAGTTTCCTCATTACAAAAAATGTTGTCAAGATTTTACATTGCCTAGTGCCACCTCTTCGTTTAAAGTAGCAACTCTATGGGCAAAAGCACAATATGAAAATACCATAATGTTCATTCTGCAAAAGATCCCTCATAACTTAACAAACAATCTATTAATGCTTCATTCTTCTACGGTTCTACCACAGAGAAGCAAAAAATATATACAGAAAGTATGAAAGTTACAAAAGTACAACTTCAAATATATTTAAACTAGAAGCCAAGACAACTAACAAATCGTCTATTTAATCAGGCTTTTTCAAATTCAAACAATTGTCGGTTGCTTGATTGAATAACTCCTCAACTTGCTTCATTTCAAGCTCTGTAACCAAAACAAATTAAGGTATAAATCGTCTATTCAATCAGGCTTTTTCAAATTCAAACAATTGTTGGTTGCTTGATTGAATGACTCGTCAATTTGCTTCACTTCAAGCTATGTAACCAAAACAAAATTAAGGTAACTTTGTTACAGCAGAAGGGTTTAATAGCACAAGCTAGTATGCAAAATGTTGAGTCTCAGACAATGCAATAGTTGATTACAAATTCTAGAGGATTGCTCATCTCCACTTTTGGAGCACAAGGTCAATTGAATAAAGAAAGTAGCTAAGAAAAACAATTTTAATATCCTATAGGTACCCAAACTGATATGTCTAATTACACCAGTACATGAGCACACATGAAGGTAACAAATGCTGATTGAAACTGTCAGGCTATTATATCCAATCCATAGAATGCACCAAAAACAGCAGCTTTCAGCAAAAATCCTCCCAGCTCAGTTAGAAGCCAAGGTGAGGATGCAACCTAGGGATGCATTTTTCAGAATGCAAATCAGAACCCCAAATGGGGTGCAAATACAAGCATAGAATAAGCAAATGCAGTATTGCATTGACACCTCATCAAGGGGGCTGATTCACATCCCCAAGGATGCTTCCGCAGATTGCACTTTGAGCTTTTTTTTCTTTTTGTCAGTTCGATCAATCTATTTGTATTGAAAATTTGCAAAAGCTCCTTTATTTTCAGTACGCAATTGGCATATGCATTCTTGAAGTTCGTCTGAGATCAATATCTTCTGACAGTTTCAGATGCAATCAGAAGGTCTGACCATATTTCACTATATAAAAATTCCCCTTCGACACATACCAAGAGAAAAAAATACTATTGCTAGTTGTGTATAAAACTAGAGAGGCAAAACTAACTAGTATCGAGATATCTTATATGGATCAGATATTCTACATCACTGAATAGATGCATTCATTACATATAAAACCAGAGACCACATTACCTGCTGCTTCTAGTTGTTTCTCAAGCTCAAGTCCTACAGCCTCATTCTCAGCCTGGAATTTCAAACTTGTACATTAGTAAAAAAATTTACAAAAACCAATAATAAATAGCCAATTATATACTTTGTAGGTCATATTTGTCAGTAACACTGTAACAGTATGTTAAGTTGCATATTATCACCCTTTACCAGCAGGTAGAATCACTTTTTGTTTTGTGTTCATGCAAGTTCTTTAATTGAATTGGTGCTTGTGTGTGCATGGGCTTCATATGGTGTCTATGCAGTAGCCAGAATCAAGATAACAGCAGTATGATTTCAAATAGCTTATGATTTCGTGGAAATTAGCACAGATAAGACTAAGGTATGAAATTTGGCTGCAATTAAACCCTAATAGTGGAAATAAACCATACTAATAACAGTATCTAACCTATAAAATTATACCTGGATTAAGACATTATTTAGCTACAACTTCACCTAAAACAGGCAGCAATACCCTTACTCGAGCAAAAATTGGAAAAAAATAAAAAAAATAACCAGAAAACCAATATTACTCGACTATCATCCATGAAAACCAATATTACTCGACTATCATCCATGAAAAAAAGTTTAAAATTAAGAAAATCAAGGCATACTTGAAGCTCAGCAATTCTTTGCAACTGCTCATCTTCTCCAGACAATGGCAAAGCCGAAACAAGAGCATCAAACTGCATTACACAAAAACAAAATTGATTCCAACTCATTGAAGAAAATACAGCGATAAGTCCATTTGACCATATTCTAATTCCAATATGTCATGAACCCCTACAGGATGAAAGTATCTCATAGTCCTCATGAATCATGCAAGAAAACCAGTATCATCTTCAAGTTTTTTCACAAATACCCACCTAAACTAGTCACTCATCTTTAATGTATCAAGGAAAAACAATAAAAGGAATTCATTGTCTTAGAACTATGATCAGAAAGTGAAGAGTATAAAATGACATATTCTCATGTTGTAAAATAATATAAGAAACTGATCATCTTACAACTAAGACGGGGAAGTGAAGAGTATGAAATGACATATTCTCATGTTAGGATATTGTGTCATATTTCTGATCTTTCAAGGGGTAATTTTGCCTATGTCTCATTTTTCCAGGGGCATATATATTTTTTTTAATCAATAGGGGCACATATATATGTTTTGAAAAGGCATTATATTTTAAATTCAAAGGTTCTCCAAGAGTTTAACAGGTAAAAGCTTGAAAAAATATAGGTCTATAGAAATGTTTTCCAAAGGCATTATATTTAAAATTCAAAGGTTATATAAGAGTTAACAGGTAAAAGCTAGAAAAATATAGGTCTAGAAGGTAGTTAACTACTCGATAATGAATTTTCTAAATTACCCTTGAAAATCATAGAAGCTAGAAACAACATTTAAACCCTTCCATAACATTTGAATAAACAAAGTATAAACAAAAAAAAAAAAAAAAATTAGGATAGCATCCAAGCATGATACAGGCCTAGCAATGCTGCACTGTTATAAAACCTTAGATAAAATAGACAGCGCAAGAAATAATTATGAATAAAATCATTTTGCACCAACCGTCTTAGCAGCTTGAACCAAAGCAGCACTCATAGTCTTTGGTTGCTCTGCAATATTATTCGCTTCTTCACTAGGTTTCGGATTAGAGTTAGGGTTACCATCAGCATTAGCGTTAGGGTTACCGTCAGTGCTAGGGTTCGGGTTAGGGTTAGCGGTCGGCTCGGGATAGTCTGTTGAAAGCCGTACTGGTGGCGCATCTCTCTGAAGTGTACCGAAAGTATTCACCGCTAGTAGTGCTATCGTATTCACTTGCTCTTGCAATTGTGATATAATGTCCATTTCTCACCTACGTAAGTACTTAACTCAAAAAAGAGAAGTTATTAGTTGAAGGAAATATAGTGTGACAGCATTGAGGTAGTCCTGATTCAGCCATAACCCTTTTTATCTCATGATATATTACACCTGTAACAGTAGCAAGTAACCAGGAGTTATCTTATAAGCTGATTGTGCTAATTGGTCTTGCTATAATTTCAGATTCTAGCAAAATTGACAATTTTGAAAATATTATCTCACTAAATCTAAATGAATTAAACAAAATTGCCCTTAAAAATGGAAAGATAAAATTTAAACAAAATTTGTTGCAATACAATCCTTAAAAAAAATTCAAAAATTAAAACGAAAATTCTTAAAACAATAAAAAAAAAACATTCACAAACTGTTTACAAATTACCTGTTGAAGTAAGGTTGGGAGGATTGGGGGGAGGGCGACTCTGAGTAAGAGGCACGAGGCGTCGTGGCGGGATGGAATCGGGGTAGAGAGCGCCAAAAACCAGCGAGGGCGAGCAAACGGGGTGCGCCGAGAGGAGGAGGGCCAGACCAAGGAGCGGAGGCAGAGGCGCGGAGGAGGGAATGGGGGGAGTCCGGATCCCCAAAGTAACCCAATTTTTGAGTTTAGACGTGTACGGTGCCTATTCGGTGGTAGCGCAGGGGGCCAGTATTATTTGTGGGGTCCAGGTTCTTTAAGATTCGTGTTACAGCACCTTGGACGGTTTGGATCAAAACTCAAAAATTGGGTTAATGCACTGGATCTGAATTCGAATGGGGGAAGGGTCGAGCGAGAGTAAGCAGAACTTTAGATCTGGTCATGCGCGAATCTCAAAGTGCATCGGACGGTTTACGATGTGACAACATAATGTAAGCAGAAATTAATACAAAAAAATGTTTGTGCGTGCCATTTATTTGAATAACACGAATAAAATAAAATCTAAAATTTCAAGTTCAATATATCATTAATTGTATAACTTAACAAAAAATTCTCACCATATTTTTTTTATGGATATTGACAATAAATCATTCATATATATATTTTTAATTAAAATGTATCTTGCAGTATAATAAAGAAGCTGTGTCTAAAACTTATGCGTATCTTTGTCTTTTTTTTTTTTTGAGAGAAAAGTTGAGGTCAAGCCTAAAATTGAAAGGACTAGATGTGTCAATTTTACATAAGAGTTTTGGATTTCCGCCTTACGAAATTTAAAGAAGCAGAATTAGTAAATTATAAGATGTACGTTTAGACTAAACCCCTTGGTACCAGGTTTCAAAATCGAGCCTGACTTCTCTGGCCAGCTGATTCACCTCCTTTTATTCATCCCTAAAGATTCTTCTACATCTTTCTCCCAAAGCACAAAGCAGGCCGTGACCTAAAGTTTTCTAATTTCCTTGTGGTGAGAGAGGAGTATGGCATTCCGATATTCATTATTTGTGAAATACTGACAGAAGGGTATTGTTTGAATTGCGTCTTATAAGGTGTCAGTGAGTTCCTTGGCATATGTGCAAGTCCGGAATAAATGTGTTACCATCTCGTCCGCTCTTTTACACATAGGGCATCTATTTGGTATGTGCCACCCTTTTCTAACTAGATTATCAATCGTGAGAATACGGTTTCTTAACATCAGCCATATGAAAACTGTAACCCTGTGCGGAGCTTTTAGGTTCCAAACTGAACTGCTATCTGTTGGTCTTGGATGTTGGATCATGTTGTTGTATGTTGTACTGACCGAGAAGACCTGTGTCGTTGTCCATCTCCATTTGAACTCATCTCGTGTGTGAGTCTGAAGTTGGATATCATTATCTTGAAGCTTTTGCATGAGCTCTTCCTTTTCCTTTTGTGCTTGTATAGTTAGGTGTGGTTGTAGGTGAAATTTCCATCGGCCATCTTGTCCTTGCCTGCTGTAACGTACAAGTTCCATTGGCCATCAGCTAGACAACTGTCCCAATAACGTACAATTTCAAAACTCAACAAATAAAGGTCAGCCTCTGCCGAGTTTTCAAAAAAAAAAAAAATAATCTACAACTTGTACACATTATGTACATGATCAAATGAAAAAGAGAAATCAACTTTTGTTAGACTGGACAGGTTCTTTTGTTAGACTATTGACAAATTGACAAATGTATTTATTTGTATAGAGCATTCACTCACATGATGTTAAATGTAATTTTAATAAAAAGTAATAAAGTACTTTATTTTAGTAAATAAAGTACATAAGAGAATTGAGTTTTCAAACATATTATTCATGTTATATCATTTTTGTTCTTAATTGTTTGATTGCATTTATCTCATCATTCAATCTCATCGGATAACTTATATTTTTACATGCTCATCTTTTTATTTAAATAAAAAGTTTTGATTTAAAGGAGAAAATAAGCATGTAAAAAATATAAGTTATCCAATAAGAATAAATGATGAGATAACACAATCGGACGATTAAGAACACATATAATATGGCATGAATAATAAGTTTGAAAACTCAATTATCTTATGTACATTATTTGATAGTACTTTGTTACTTTTCAATGTTACATTTATTCAGCATATGTGAGTGAATGCTCTGTAAAAATATTTATATTTGTCAATAGTAATTTTCATAAAAACATCTATTTTATTGTTCTCATTAAATACTTTCATTCATATAAAAATAATTAAGTTTAACAAAACAACTTAGAAAATATTAATTAAGGACAAAAGAAGCATAACTAGTTAACTACCAAAAAAAAAAATGTGCCCTCAATGTTCAAAAATGAGCCACAGCGCTCTTTTGAAAATGAATATTATAACTAGCTTTTAAACAGTTTATGGGCAAAAATATTCATGGTCTTTTTGTCCAAGAAATCCCATGGACAAAGCTACTGCCGAACAGGCCCGAATTTCTAGGTGTGGGGCCGGATCCTTGGGTTAGCTGCGAATTCAACATCTAAGGTACCTCCAATTTTGTGTTTGAATTTGGACCGTCAGCCCGTCAGGTATGCCTTGGCACGAATATTGAAGGGGACATGCATTTAACCTTGTACCGGATTGGGCGGGAATTTGATCGGACGGTTCAGATCCAAACTCAAAATTTGTGTTACTTCATGAGATTCGGACTCGGTCAGCAGTCAGCTGGCTAGCTAAATTAGCTGTTGACCTTTTTCTCCGGTTGGAAGAAAAACCTTATCGGCTTTATCCCTCTATATCGCGCGACTCGGTTCACTTCCCCCAGATACTAAATCCGGAACTCCTCCGATTAAAACTTGATAACAAAGACACCAGATTCTGAACCAAATTAGAAACCATGACCAGAGGCAGAGGCGCAAGGGTAAAGCGCGAGCGGTCTACCTCCGCCGCGCCTCCGCCTGTCTTCAAGCGTCTACGCGGCCCTTCCTTGACCGGTGATCCGCCTCACGCCGCCTCTTCTGCGCCACGATCCCAGGTCGTGGTTACTGGCCTCCCGTCCGACTGTAGCGTGCTTGAACTTAAGTCTCGCCTCGAACAGTTCGGCTCTATCTCCCGCATTAAAATCGATGGCTCTGGATCTGGCGACGTCACTTTCAGGTCTGACGCGGCGGCTCAGGCAGCGATTTTGGCTTCACTAGAGCCGGGTCTTGGTATCTCCGTTGGTTCATGCAAGGTTGGTTTTGACTTTTGTTTTCCTAATTTGTATTGTGGGAAAGAAATGAAAAGGGTTCTTAGAACTTAGAAGCCTATTCATACATTATTTAAATTTGATTTTGATACTCACGGTTGCTCTCACTGTTGGTGACTATTTTGTTTTCTGTTTTGTTATCATAATTGTAGAATGTTAATACCAAGTTGTCTAGTGACAATGGCATTCCTCCATGACGAGGGGTTTCAAATCCCATGAGATTTTTTGGGGAATTTTCACGGAGAGAGGTTGATAAACATTTTTCTAGGAGAATTGGTTTAGAACAAGAGGAAATATGACATCTTTGGATGATTTTATTCCTCTAAAAAAAAGGTTGTAATAGGTTATTGCTTTTAGGATTTTCTCATGTTTTACTTGCTTTGCTAGTCAAGTTCTTAGCCTTTTTTTGTCTACATCTATATAATGGATTAAATTATCTCAATCCCAATCTAATATAATAAAATTTTGTATTTATTTTATGTTATGGTATCAGATAATCCTGACTCATCTATACCCACAACAAGGCAAAGTTCATGATTAATATTGTCCTAATTTGTTTCCTCATAGCTCATAACACAAAAATTTTATCTTCTGTCTTTTGTTTGGCTAAGTAAATCAAATTCCGTGAGTCTAACCTAACAACGACCATTGTCTTCTTTGTCAACCACCACTGTAACAATCTACTGTCACTCAAAATTGTAACCATTGTCTTCTTCACTGTAACAATCTTCCGTTTGCTATCTGCATCAATCCAGCATTTCATTGTACCAGTTCTCTCTCTATTGCAATTTTATCTCAATCAGTGGTGCTCTCAAGTCAAAGGATGTAGGTGCTCTGTGATTTTGGGGTTGGTCGGTGTTCACAATTCTGCTCAAGTCTTGCACTCTCTTCTTAACCGTGCACCGTCCATGCTCAGCACTGCACTGACCTGTACACGGTCCTTTCTCAGCAGTCAGCACTGCATTGACCTGGACCATCCCTTCTCAGCTGTGCACCAACCCCGTATACCGTCCCTGCTGAAGTTCTTCACCGACCCGTGCATGATCTCCTAGTTCACTCTCTTCACACAGATCTATGCATTAGACCTAGGGATCCTGCTGTCAAGCTGTATCCTCTCTGATGTCTTGCCCCAGCTTCTTGGTGTTTCTTTGCACACAAACAAGATGCTTGCTCACGGGTTGCCTCTCACTTTGTCACTCTTCTTAGTTTGGCTTCTGCATTGATCCTTGTCCTTTTTTCAGGTCTCTCATGTTGTGTCCTTGTGTTTGTCAAAGAAATCACCTTGTACCCTTCTGTTTACTGAGGGTATCCAATTACATTTCTTTGCAAATGGAAAAATTTACTGCAGCATATGCTTATCTCCTTGACTCATCTCGACACCATCATTTGCCTCGACTGCCTCTGCTTATCTTGAATAAATTCTCTGCCTTGGTCACATTGCGTTTGATTTCACTTTTGTCTTCTCCTCGCACGAATTGACCCCCATTCTGCTCCTTAACCCAGCACAGCTGCCCTATTTCTTCGTATTCTCTGAACTTGAACAATTCACGACCAATTACTTTCTCTTTCTTGAATATGCAACATCACTGTATCTAATTCTTCTTGTTGCATCTCTGCTCGTACCTTTTACAGATCTTGGGTGGTGGCTACTCCTATGCAACAACCTACATAAGTCTAAACCAAATTGAATCCACTATGTTGATTGTTCTTGTTGTAGCTCCATGCTATGCACCAATTCCTTCCAAGTTGGCCAATACCATGATATTGATCATCCTTGTGGTAGTTCCTTTGAGATTCAATAGCTGTGTCCTGCACATGTTCTGCTACTTGTCCCGGGCTTGCTTTGAAATTAGTCTGAAATTGGTGTAATATGTTAATTGCACACAAATCTCTAGGTGATCTTGGATTTTTACTCCGTCTTGTTTGTTTTAACACTGATTTATTTTACACAGATTTTGGTGGTCCGACCAAGCAAACCACTGGTGAAAGAAAACACAGAAATTGCAACCCTTCCCAATTCGAGGCTACTTCGGCCAGAGCCTCCACTGAGAAAACATGGGAGGAGTAATAAGAAACTCACTACTGGAGAGCTAAGTCCCAACACTAGGCCCAGACCAGATTCAGGTTCAGTTATTCCAAGCACCAGAGCTGAACCAGACTTGTCTATGAAAGGCCGGGAAATAGTTGCTTATGATGATCTCTTTTGATTATGTATACTTTAAGTTCCTCAACCGGTTGTAAGTTGTATGAATTAGGAGTGTGCGTCTAGGTAGCCAATAAGATGACTAGGCATTTGTAATAGGACAACATCTAAAGGTCGAATCATATTCTTATTTTTCTGTTTTATTTAATGTTTTTCTCCATATGCTGACTCTAGTCGTTGCTCGCGTAAAATTGCAATGGTACAATATTAAGTTTACATTGGAACTTTGCAGAGGATTAATGCATGCTTGTTATATCAGTTACGGCCTTAAACCTGGTTTCCAAGTGCTTTTCGGCTAATACGTCTCAAATATGGTACACACGTTCATCCGATTATTGACTAGTAAATAGATAATGATAATGATAAGATATAAAAAGGACTAGTAATAGATGGTTACATGTATGAAAGCTCTCTTTTTTTTTAGTAAGAGCATTGACACTCTTATAGAATCACATATTAGTTTTTCGTCTTCATAAAGTCAATTAGTATCAAATAAATTAATATGAATCTAAAGGATTCTCTAACGAAACTAGATAATTAAGTGAACTAACTTTTAAAAATTCTCATGTAAAAAATAGGAAATTATAAAATATTCCTTTTGGAAATAGACATTTCCATTTTAATTAGAAATTCTTAGTTTTCTCTCTCTATATATTTTTTTAATTTAGTTCATCCAATTCTGATTAAAAACATAATTGATAACATTTCAAAACGTACTCATATAGGTCAATCATTATACAGATAAAAGATTTTGATAACCGAACATATGTATGATTTAGGAGAGTAGAACTAGGGTGCTCTCGAGTTCACCAAGTCCTTGGTGAACTTAAGTCCAAAACTCATCGGATCGGCTTCAAACGACGAATCCGACTGTTGAAACCCGTCTACCTTACGAGTGATGCGTCAACATGCAAAAATTTTAAATTTTGAAATTAATTTTGCATAGAGTCAAGTGGTCAAAATTAGAAGGTTAATAAATTAATTTTAATGCATTCATTTTTTGACGTTTTTTTACCAAGGGCTTGGTGAACTCGAGAGCACCCTAGTTCTACTCTGATTTAGGATATGTAAGATTGCAACCTACAATAAAACCCAGAATTAGAGATGCTCAATACGCACAATTTTTGTTCTAGTTCCGAAATTATTTTCAGTAATTTGTATATATAATCCGATCTATTTTCATTTATGTGCAAAGAGAAGAAAATAAGCACTGCTAATTCAGTTGGATTCTCTGATTGTATTAAGAAAAAGGGCAAATTGGGTATAAATGTAAAATTTTCTCTGAGCTAATGAAAACAGCACTCTCCTTCCTGGAAAAGCGGAGAAACGTGGAATTATCGGACATGGAAGAGGCTTTGCTAGGAAGTAACAAATACAGCGCAAAAGAGAAGGAAGAAGACGCAGAGGCGGGAGAAATATGGGGATGGAGCTGGGGAGCTGGTACGGACGGCCAGCTTGGCACCGGATCCTTCCAAGACGAGTACCTTCCTCAGCCCCTTCGCTTCTCACCTCCTCTTTCAATCTCTCGCCTCGCCTGTGGCGGCGCCCATTCCATCGCACTTTCTCGTAAGGAATCTCTCCTTTTCAGTCTCTTTTTCTGGTTAGCTGATACTTGGCCCAACGAGTAGATGGATCAATTGGGAGCTGCATAGCAAAATTCTTTTGCACTGCGCAGTAGAGTATTTTAGCTGAACAGCTTGGTGCTCAGTGATCTTATTATAGTCCGGTGTACTTGGAGTTTTGTTTGCATGCATTTAAGTACTTTTTGGGTTCATTGATTGGTTGAATATTGTTTGCTTCATCAATGTATATGAATTAACCGTTCCTTATTTTTAAATCAATAATGGAAGCTTTTAAAAATGAGTTCCTCTATATCATTAAAGTTAAAAAGTAGTCCCTACAGTTAACTTTCTTTTAAAGAAGCTGATTAGTAGAAGAATTGTCTTGTCTCAACATGACTAGGTTGTCCCCTGAATCTTGATACAGTCAAAAGAGGTAGTTAATTAAATTCCTCTTCCTGATTATACTACACGGTCATCAGAATTTGCCAGTAGGAACTTCTTCTCGCTGGCATTTCAGCAAGCGATTTGAGCTGCAAAATTGACCTTAGTTAGCCACATCTAAGAATCCACACATAATCTCTATAACGTCAAAAATATCAGAGTTAATAATTGGATAATTTTATTCACAGCTCAAAAGACTAGAATATCCTGTTTCAATTTAAGAAAATCACAATTTCACGCTTCTGTCATGAAACTCTAGTAAGTGCTTCAGCCATGAATTAGGCCCCAGTACATTCCCAAAGGATACATATACAAGCAGAACTCTTTGTTTCACTCCTCTCAAGTACAAATCAGACGAATGTTTGCAATTTTGTCAGAAAAATCTAATTTTTCTTCTCTTTCAGGTGATGGGAGAGTGCTTTCATGGGGAAGAAGTGACTATGGTCAGCTCGGTCATGGAGATTTCAAGAACGGCGGAAGACCAAAGCTTTTAAAGTTCTTTGAAGGTTTTAAAATAAAACGTGTTTCTGCTGGATGGAATCATTCTGCATTTGTTACAGGTTTTTGTACCATCAAATTTGAAACTTCAGTGTGCTATGTTTTGCTGTTAGATATTAATTGCTTTCTATATATTTCCTTGTCTAGATACTGGGCGTTTGTTTATGTGTGGAGATGGATCGTTTGGGCAACTTGGAAATGGACATATCCAGTCTTGTAATGTGCCATCTGAAGTTGCATTCTTCAGTTCAAAGCATGTTGAAGTTGAAGAGATAGCCTGTGGGATCCGCCACACGCTTGCCTTGGTTAATGGTAAAACTCTTCTACGTTCCAAATTGAACCATATAGGTGCATGTAATTATTAATATATATCATATGGAAGAGACAGATGACTACCGTAACATACTGTAACACTCATCACAGATAAACGAGTATATGGTTTTGGTTCAAATAGACATGGGCAAGTCGGTAACATTTCATCTAGGACCCAGAAATCATGTAAATTTCCTGAAGTTGCTGATGGATTTGAGAACTGCATAGTAGAAGCTGTTTTTGCAAATGGAGATCGTAGTGCTGCATTAACTGGTAAATTAGTTTCTGCTTCTCTGTAAATTTTCATTCATGCACTTGTGAATTCATCGAAAAGAAACATATATATGTCAACACCAACCTTTCTCAGTTTTAGACGAGTCTGACAAGTTGCAAAAGTATATGCCAATAAAAGTACGTCTTTCTGTTACAATGTGCCTGTAAGTTGTTCATTTCTCAAAAGAGGCTTGGTGTTAGTTGCAATATGCGAAAAGTAGATTTACTGCTGGCTTTTACATGGAAAAGATTCATGAAAACATCTTCCGTATCAACATATGGAAATAGTTTCAAATAGATAATGGAGAGCTGTACATATGGGGCCGAGCATTCAGTGGTAAAATTAACTACCCGCATCCAAGAATAGTGCCATCATCATCAAATTTCTCTCAAGTTGCTTTGGGATGGCATCACGCTGTGGTTTTATCTGGTATGCAATATATTTCTAATCATTGCTTATATGTTACATGATAGAATATATGTGCGATTTAACAGCATAAAGCAACTTAAGATCTTAAGTGAAGCTAGTTGCTTCTAAACTTCAGTCGACAAAGAACAATCTTAGTATTAATATGTTTTTTTAATTATGCCATAGATAGTAAAGTATACATGATTGGTAATTATCGCCATGCACGGCAGAGTGGATCTTCATCTGCCAATGTTGTGCAAGATCAGTCTTCTCCTTCTGCTTTTACGATTGGGACTAATGGTAAATTTATCTATTTCATTTTTATAAAATTGGGCCTACCTACAAAAATAGGAAAGGAAAAATCTAAATTCTTCACTTTTTGTGGTGGTTGAAGTAATTTAGAGTTGTTTTCCACTTAAAAATCAATTAAAAATGCATTTGTGCTTGTTTTCCTATTGGGCAGGTTTAGAATCAACTGTTTTATTCACTATGCAAATAATTTGCAGAAAATCCCTCAGAGCCATCACTAGAGAAAGTAGAAGGCCTAGAAGGAGAAAAAGTTGTCCAAATTGCTTCAGGTGCTGAGCATTCTGCCTTGCTAACAGGTGCTTATAATCTATTTTCCAAGTAGGATATAAATCTGCTGTTATTCCAAAGGGATCACAGGACCCTGTTATTCCTATCCCAACCATTCAAACTTTTTCATGTGCAAATCTCAAGGAAAAACGTTTTCCGTGCCCGAATCTCGACAAAGGTCAACGGCTGGGATCGGAATAACAGGGTCCTGTTATCCCTTTGGAATGACAGCTGATTTATTTCCTTCCAAGTATACCTTTTGCAGTGTGGTTGCCATCAACATTCTCAACCTTTTATTTGTTTGTTAATTATTTTGTATAGATAAAGGAAGTGTCATGACTTGGGGATGGGGAGAGCATGGACAGCTAGGCTTGGGAGATACATGTGATCAAGCACTCCCACAGAGGGTGAACCTGGAGGATGCAAGTGCACTTGCAACTATTAAACTTGCGGTATACTGTGGAAGTGGTTTTACAGTTGTGACCAGATGAGATGTAATCTATTATTTATTATATGAGCAGTAATAATGGACTTTTTGAGTCATTCGAGGGCATAGCTGCTTTAATTTGGAATTTCTTTTCCAGTTTGACATGCCTAAGATTGCTTGTAGCTGGCTTGATAGTGATTTGTTTATTAACTTTACGCTAGCCTGGATTTTTGCCATATCAGCGATAATCTAAGTCTTTGGCAGGGATATAGGTCATATAGATAATAATATAAGCCCCCTATTAAGGACCTGAGCATGTCAAATGTTACCACTTTTAACTTTTGTAGTTGTAAAAGATTCCACTTTAACTTGTGTAGCACATTTCAAATGTTACCAGCTGGATTTGAGAGTAGGTCCGATGCCCTCGGACCTACTCTGGTTCGATGGGTTTAATCACCGTTGAGTTGCTTTAAGATTTGTGTGGAAAGCTTTAAATCTCGTGCACATCTGTTTCAATTTTTGTGCGCACTAATCTTAAATTAGATCGGACAGTCATCATGCTCGTTGAACCTAAAAGTAGGTCCGATGGGCATCGGACCTACTACCAGCTGTGACCAATGTTGCTTACAATTGTATCAGTGTACAGCCCACTGGCCACTGATGCTAATTTCAACCAGGTACCACAGAAGCCTAGTACAATTAGTAGAGTGAGGCTACAGTACTATGCATAGCACGGTTTGGTCCGTGCTACGGCTCAATATTTGAGTTTTCAAAATTCTAACGGTCGATCCGAACCGTTCAACATGATTATAAAATAAATATGTACTTGCAAACCAAATTTTATATTTTTTTCGAATTTTTTTACTATTTTTTTAGATAAGTAGAAAATCACTTGATCTGAAAATTATCCAAAAACAGTGATTTTCTACCTATCTAAAATAATAGTAAAAAAATCGAAAAAATATAAAATTTAGTTTGCAAGTACATATTCATTTTATAATCATATTATACGGTTTGGATCGACCGCTAGGATTTTGAAAACTCAAATATTGAGCCGTAGTACGGACCAATCCGTGCTATGCATAGTACCGTAGCCTCACTCATTAGTATGGCCAACTCCTAACAGGCTGTACTATAAAATCTTGGTACAGAAGACAATTGTCAAAATAAGCTCCAGTAGACAATATGGCAATAAAAGAACTGGACAAGAAGTTAGCCAATTTGCTATTTCTGGAGCAATTGCTCAAATTTCTGACTCATCTCACTTGCAGAGAGGGACACACCGATCAAACTCCAAAAAAACTTTCAGCTGTAAACACAAGTCAGAAATTTGAGCAGCTGCTACTTGCTATTTGTACTAATCCACAGCGCATGCTATAGTTCATCAAAGGAAAAAAAAAAAAACATAGGTTTGCATAATATATACTTATTATGCTCCCAGCTTCCAATTGCAACCCAACATTTGGAAAATTTAAACAGAAGCCATAAACTCTGCTACAACTTTTAACTATGGCAGCATACATCACTTGTCCTTACTATATCACCATTCAGTCATTACATTGCTTGGTCTTCGCTTGCAGTCCCTGACCTCTGCTTGATTTTCTTCTTCACAAGACCCCCAAAATGATCAGCCTTTGACTGCAATTTTGTTTTTAGATTAAACATTAATGCAATGTACTCCAAAGTGATATCGATGAGAATTCAGTAAGCTATACAACTTTCAAATAAGGCAAAAGACAAACTGAATCAAATTAGAAACTTTGAAATGCAACACATAGATGTGGCAAATTGACAAAGCATACTACCAGATTAGAAATCATATGAGTGCATTAAAGATTTGTATTGTTTAATTAGTAAAAGGAACAAAAAGAACACTTTAGATTATTTTGGAAAATATCAAAGTACCTAATTTTGATTTTATGGTAAACCTCTAGTGAAGCCTCTGTTTTAAAACCCTTTTTTGGGGGGGGGTTTACCCTTTTCCTTTTCAAACCCTAATAATACAAATTGTATTTTTTTTTTTTTTTACTAATTTTAGAAAACAAAGTCACAACACCTTTTATTTCCTATTTTTGATGTAAGTTCATAGGTTCACGGGGCAGCTCCGCATCCAAACTCACTTACCATCCCAACCCAATATTTATATGAACAAAAAGATAAAAAAAAAATTCGGTTTATTTGCTACGGAGTTTCAGAAGACTCCACTTTTGTTTGGCCTTCCCCTCTCAAGGTACATGCAATCAGCTAATTCCTCTCACCATTGTGTACTTTTCTGTTCTCAAGCTCCCTCTCGTAAAAGAGCCATGGTTGATTTTCTGAGTACCTTTTTGTACTAATATATCTTTTATTTGACGCAAGACACTCTTTTAACTTTTATGAAATTAGTATCAATACTAATGCAAGTAAAATGGCCTCGATACTGGTAATGGTATTTCCAAGATAGATTAGCTTGATTCTAAACCACTAAATTAGCAAAGGGAAACTTTTTTACAACACCATGCCAATAACTACACAAACACAATTTGTCAGTTGTCATCCTTTATTATACTATGAGTGAGGCTATGGTACTATGTATAGCGCGGATTGGTCCATACTATGGATTAATATCTCTGTTTTCAAAGTCCAAATAGTCGATCTGAATTGTTCAACATGATCTCCATATGAAAATGTACTTGTGTACTAATTTTTTTATTTTTTTACTATTTTTGTAGATAGGTAGACAGTCACTTGATCTAAAGATTATAGACCATTCAAAAGTAGTGATTTTCTACATATCTAAAAAAAATAGGAAAAAAGTTTCTAAAGAAAATATAAAATTAAGTCTGCAAGTACATTTTCGTATGGAGATCATGTTGAACGGTTTGGATAGACTGTTTGGACTTTGAAAACGGAGATATTGATCCAAAGTACGGGCCAATCCACGCTATGCATAGTACCATAGCCTCACTCACTATAATTACTACTACATATGACGATGCACGACTCAATGACCATATTTGTCATTTTCTGGTTTCCATTTATTGCTAAATTCTTTTCTTTCCCAAATCATATCTCATGTCTTTTTCTAGCAACAAAGAACTTCAACAGTTGAATTGGATGTGCTTTTATTTTGTAAACAATTAAGTTAGCAACAACAACTATTTTAAGTATGAAATCATGTAATTAGCTTCAGCAAACTATCACTAGTCAGCTTTTGGTAAATACCTCATACAAGTGCATCAAAACCAAAACAGACAAAACGGTCGGGAACAAAGTTTAATGGAGACTTGAACAGTTGGTCTTATTTTGGATATGAAGAGGCAGAGTTCTTATAATGAAAGGGGAGGAGATTAACCAATCGTTCGATCATCCCTTTGGAGAAGTAGCCCGAAAAAGGCAGTGGTGTGGCGGGGGGCGGGAAATCCTCAGCTGGCATTGCAAAAGACCTTATCATCTTCTCAAATTTATCCAGGGTTAGGTACGATCCTATCTCCTGCAGCCTCTCTGGCCCCATTATTGGTAATATGTGATCTTGGAGGTATGAAGGGGCCTCCATGTTGTCTTTCTGCATACAAAGAAACTAATATTATTATTTCTTTTTAGGAAGTAGGCACAAAGTCTACTACTTTTAAACCAAAAACTAGGGTACAACTATTTTACAAGGAGAAGGCAGGAATGGAGAGAGAATAAGGACTGCCTTAGTTCCAGAATGGCAATGGTGTTCTTATAAGTTGCTACTCTATTCTTGGATTTCTGTATCTGATTTGTGTTCATGTTTAGTTTCAAGTACATTACTTATTTATCGAATATTTTTTACTTGATCCAATTTTTTTTTAGATAGACCATTTTTACTTCAGTTGCTTATTGCATTATGTCTAGACATGCAACTTTGTTAGATAATAAATATGCACATCTGTATGTCTGAAAGGGCTCAGCCTGAGATCTCAGGTTGCTAGTACAATAGAAACTTGGTCTCAGATTTCATATTCTCATGATCAAACAATTGGGGAAAAGTAAAATTAATTGCTGTTTCAGTTCAGTTCTTTTAGTACTTCCATTTTCATGAAATGAAGAAGGGTCAAGTTCCAGTTCATTTAGGGTATAATTAGAATCTCAACACTACCTGCTGTAGTATACAGACTCTAAACAACCTTCCAAAGCGATATTAAAGTAAAAAAACAGACCTTGGTAAAATGGCTATTTGGACTTGCCAATTTAGTTACTCTTAGTTACTCTTCTCCTTTTTCAAAAGGAACTTTTTTCTGTTTAATATTTTATAATTATTCATTTTCTTGGATAAATAGAAAGAAAAAATATGATCACCTCCAGAGGACTTAAATCAGCACCACGACTAAATGTCATCTCTATGCGGAATCTCTTTGGATCTTCTATTGGCACCTGAATATTTGCAACATCATTAGTTTGGTTTCGATTTTTCATCTTTTAATTTGATAAATAGTCAGGGCCTTTACCTCAGTATTCTCAAACATTCTCAAGACAATGTAGCTCATGTAATCAAGTTCCCGAGTCTTAAAAAGCTTTTCCAGAGAATTCTGTGAAACAAGGCCCTCCTCCCCATGTAATGACTCATCAAGGTTACAGTACCTCAGTACGTTCATCATTGAGTGTATATGTGATTCCTGTTGTAAAAAGAAACAAGATAATTATTGTCTCAGATTTGGACTATTTTTGCAGAAAGATAAAAGACCAAGAACTGAACTGAATATATCTGTCCTTACTGATGTGAAGTAAAGCCTTGTGCGGACTTGTCTTTCAGGTGATTTCACGTCATTTGCATACCTTAGGAAAGTATGAAACTCGCATTAGATCTCATAACATAAACATCCAACATTTGTATCTTAGACAACACTTTTTGTTAATTGCATAAGATACCAAACAATTAAAAAACAAAAAACTAATTACTACAAGTGACTAAACTGCCTCTGATTTTTTCAACTTGTACCATATATCACTTTTTTATCCAGTAGGGGACCCATATAATTAAATTAAACTCCTTTGTTTGATATTAGCTTAATTTGGTTTTGGGAACACGTCTTGTTGAAACTTGGTTATTTGTACTGCCTTTTTCCATCACATTCATCTAGGGATCAAGTCTTATCAGCCCTTATCTCCAAACATTAAAAATGTTAAGTGTACTTTGCAAAAAGAACCAAAAAAAAAAAAAAGATAAATTACTGACTTCGGATCCAGACGATATTTTGTCTCTTTATCCTCATCATCCTCCTGGCTCATTGGGCATTCATTAGAAGGTCTTCTCACATCCCCATTATTGTCATGAGGCCTCTTTTGTATGGCAGACTCACTAATAGACTTTGAATCAAATGGAGCTTCATTCTGACATTTGGGTTCAGCTACACTGAGAGCTTCTTCTCGAGTGTTCCGTAGATCAATTAAAATCTTACCCAAGAGTCGTCGTGCTATCTGTAGAACAGAAAAGAAAGTCTAAGTATACAAGTCTATGTATTGATTTTTACCATGACTAACAGTGTTATACCTTGGAACCAATGCTGAGCTTCTGCTTTGGATTTATACCATACTCATTTGGAATGACACCATCAGCAAGGAGCTAAATAAAGAAGATAAAAGGTTGATGTTACCATGACAGGAATTATTGTCCAAATAAAGCTATTTAAAAAAAAAGATCCAAAGTTCCAAACAGAAGTCAAGTAGAGTGTGATTTCTTGGTACCTGAGCAACTTCAAAGAGTTCAGCTAAGCCTTCAATATTGAGATGCGAGTTGTGCAAGAGGTCATACCTATCATTAATTGAGAATTACAAAAGGAAGGTATAGAAGCATAATTGAGTACATGGAAACGCACACGTAATCATATTTTAATAAGCTGTTAATCCAATATTTGTATGTAATGTTTCACCGTGGTAACATCAAATAGCCCACTTTTCTGGCAACTCTAAATTTGATAATTAGAATACAGTGTTTCAATAGCTCTCTAACAAATCTAACGATAATCTCCCCTAGCTATCAGAAAGCTTACTGCAAAAAATTTTGTTAAATTGAGAAATGATAAGTGCATGTGACATAAAAAAAAGAAATATCATCTATGGAACAGGATAAAAAAACATATCTCAATAACCAAAAGAAGTATCTACTTACTTGCAAGAATCATAGACATCTGGAATCTGAGTAATGTCGAACCGGCTGCAACACCACAAAATGTTTTAATAAATTACTGCCACAATTGCAATTCTTGGTTTCCTGGCGAAATATTTTTAGGAAAAAGAAATAAAGAAATATATGGAGAAGTTACTCTTTTCTCTCATTATATAGGTCTCTCTCGAGCTTTTTCCATCGAGCAAACATCAGAAGGAAGCTCTCGCTGCCACAAGGCAGCCCCGCATCAATCCTAGCAGCATCAATTGTGGTCTTTCCAAAGGCCTTTGCTTGGTCATAGGAAATCTTTGCAGTGTAAGCATTACTGGTGGCAACCTTTTCGTCTTCATCTTCAGCTAGCATCATCACTTGCTCCGTAATATCTTTTGTTAACTCAGCCTGATAAATGCCAAACCATAATTCAGTACTTTAGAAAAGTAAGTATTGAGAGCATTGTTGCACCTGCTATTGAAATTATTATTGCCGTACTGCATTGCATCATTATCTCATTACATAGACAACAGAGATTCCAGCACTTGAGCAAACATTTGTGTAATATATATTTCAGTTCAGGAGAATTTGAGTTCTATGTAACAATAACGAGCATGCAAATTTAGAAAGCAGAGATAATGGAGCTGAGGAACATCGATAAACTTTATCCACAAAATACCATTTTTGGAAGAAGTTGAGAAGCATTTGAAGGAACACCAGCACCGTCAACCATCCATGGAGCTTCCAAACATCCATTTATAACTTCCGACCTAATATTTGAAATTATAATTTCCTGCAACCTAGCCTGCAGCTCCATCCAATTGCAAATCAATTATTGATTTAAATTTTTAACTTTAAAAATGGATAAAATAATACAGTCGCATTAGAGAAATTATGAAATGAACAAACCTTTGCTCCATCCATCTCAACACTAGAATCCTCGAGCCCATCCAACATTGATGAATCTTTACTAACTAGTGATATCTGAAAACAATATTAAAACATAGTTACCAGTGTAATTATCAACAGCCAGTCAAGTTATATATGAAAAGGAGAAAAAACAGTAGTACCAGAATAGGAGTTAGCTCTCCCTCCAAGTCAAGAAGACCTTTGGCAAATGCAGCTGCAGACATCTGTGATTCCACGAATTTACGAGTCAGAATTGTCAAGAGTGTTCTAAGTTATAAGAAAATAGACAAGATCAAACTTTGTATACAGAGGTAGATCTTAGTCTGTTAACCATCATTTAAACTTAGAGCAATATTCTTAACCTGGACACGGCCTTCATCAGAGCTGTATATTTTGAGATCATGGCGGTAGGTGCTATGAAGACGAAGCAACCCAGTCCCCTCTCCTGTGCACAGTATAGGATTAAGTGGCTGATATGCAAGTATAATACATAATTTACCAAATCAACGAATTATGATCATATCCATTGCATTTCAGAAAGTTGCATCATCTCGCAAAATTATAGTAATTAATTATAAACCAACCTGGATACATATTATTCCTGAAGTATCTCCCCAACTCCTCAGCCTGTGTACAGAGTGACAGGAAAGTTAAGATTAAAGCCTCACAGTCTAATCGGCAAGGAAATAAAGACAAATTCGCTACTACATCTACTGGATTAACAAAAGGCATAACTCTAACATAGGGTTCATAAGATGAACTGTAGAGAGGTAACCTGTTTTCTTCCAGCATGAGTAAGCACACCACCGTACTTCAGAACCATTAGAGCTTCAACAGGTCGCTCCTCTTCACCCTCTCCATTTTTCTTCGGGACATTCACCCATTTTAGTGGCTTCAGCTGAACTTTCCTATATATCCCCGAGAAGTGCCCCCCCTGACAGTCACCACAAGAGCATATTTATTAGAATAAGCAAGAAACGAAGTAGCAGAAAAGAAGTCAAATTATATTGAACAAATGGTACCTCCTCAAGAACGGCTTTTACTTGACGGAGCTTTTCTGCGTGCTCTAGTTCAGCATCACTATCACTTTCACGACCAGACCTAATATTAATCATAAATAACTTTGTTCAGTAGTAATATTGGAATTATAAGTACATTCAGATTCAAGTAAATGGTTTACTAAGAGCCATATATTTTACAAAATATTACAACTGAACAATATGATCAAGTAAAAAATACCTAGTGCGTGGTACAAGAATTCTTGTAGCATCCAACAGATCTTGCAACTGCACAGCACTCTTCAGCTTTGTCTTCAAAAGATAATTAAACACAGAAATTAGTTGCTACAAGAACATGTGCTATTACCGAGGTTTACGGTTTAGAGTATTGAGTTACCTCAGCTCTAGGTTTCCCGCCATTGTACTTCAACATCAGATTGAGGAGCTTTTCTTCCGTCACCTTCAACTTCACTTTCTGCTTTGGTGTGCGATCGCCACTATTTAAAGATAACAACATAAAAGCACAGTAATGGTAATTAAGGTACATGTAGATGCACATTCTGTACTGGTAATGCATTATCGGTACAGTTACAAGTACTGATAAGCAACACTTGAAAGAGAATATATCAAATTAACAATTCTCCCTACCATAAAAAAAAAAATCATCTCACTAGAACTATTGCACTTACTGACGAATAACAGCTATAACACAACGGAGCTCTTCTGACTGGCCAAATGCACCTATAACACCGAGGCTTCCCTGACGGGTAATACCCTGGGGTGGCTGGATTGGCTCGCTCACCTTCCATGGTAGAGTAGGCGGTACAGTTGATGATAGGTGAGGTGCTTTTGCATCGAGAAACATTTTTCTCAAGATGCATGCCGCATCATCATAGTACCTAACCAATTAGATTTCTTGTAATGAGATAGATACCATAAATAAGCTTATAGTGTTTTACCTTTTTGTTTTTTATTTAAATTGGCAATTTTGTTTTCGTGAGAACAATTAAGAAAAACTGAAGCAACATTAAGACAACATAAGATTTTACTTGTACGAATTCTTCACAAAGCTCCATCCATTAACATCACAGACATATGGACGCCCCTCACACCTTAGCAGATCAAAACCGCAGACCTACGAAGTATAAAGTGTGCACGCATTATAAGTTTTGCAGCCATTGCAACTAGCACCTGAATTAAGAAAACCAGGTCTTCCCAAGTTTGTTAGCCAACAAGCTTTTCCCAACCCACTATTAGGCCAAAATGATGAACAAGTTTTACAGTAAAAGTAGATTAAATTTTATAAGTGATTCGATATACCGCTTGTCTAAAAGCTCGATAGACATCCCTGGCCACTTGTTTCTCGGCGGGAGTTAGCAGCACCGGGTACCTTACCTGAGCGTAAATACATTATAGTAAGGGGACTTCAGCATAACCATATAATATTAAACATGATGCTCCATCAGGAGCAAGATAGGGAATAACAATTGGGGTCTCTTACTTCTTTTCCATCAGGATTTCTCATGACAACTCCGTCAACGACTGGAGACTTGCGTGCCTCTGCATGCGCATATCCTGCACCTACAGTGTACACCTGTACAGAAGACAATGCTTGAATAGTCTAGGAATACACTAAAAGATAAACTATATTGGTCATGACAGGGACAGAAGTACATAACAAATTGGACATGATATACAAGAATAGATTTGCTTTATGTTTTACTCGGCTTAGATTGAACTGTGCCTACATATTACCAGTGCAAATATTCTAGCAAGTGATACAGTCAACGATTTTAGTAGACCCCAAACGCAGGCCCAGCCCAAGTGCAGGGCACCCAGGGCGGTGGCCAGGGCCCCAAGATCCAAGGGGGCCCAAAAAAAAAAAAATTAGTTTGTATATATTAAAAAAAAAAAGTTTAATCTGTATATATTAAAAATAAATAAAATATTATGGCCCAAACTTTTCTATAAATAGGTATGATCTATTGGCATATCAATAAAAAATTTGTATATATAAAGGGCCCAAACTTTTCTCCCGCCCCCGGGCCCCAAAATCTTCGGGACCGGCCCTGCCCAAACGTATGAAACCCAAGCTCTTAGCCTTAGGCATAATTAAACCACAACCTACAAGTGAAGTATAATGAAAAGAAAAGCCAAAATTAACCTTCACATCTGTTCCTCCTGTAGGCATGAACTCCTCATAGATATAAGAACCTTCGCGTCGCACAGTTCGGACATCTGGATGAAATTCACTTGACCGATTTCCAACCTGAAGAGTTGCACATCATGAAGACCTTGTATTAGCAAGCACAGAGAAATTAAGAAAATATCCCCCACCCCAACACCCGCCCTGTGTCGCGACCAACTTTTAAGTATATTGTGAAACATAGAGCTGACCTTCCTAAACAATGCCTTCATTCCTCCACCAGCATAGCTCGGATAGTAAATCATGATACTGTGATCATCCCCTTCATAGGTAGACTCACAGTCAGTGACATAATTTGAAATTTACGAAACATGCTAATTATACCAGCAAAAGATTGAACTCACATTAATTGAGAACATCTTACCATCTATAGGTTTCTCCACAAAAGGCTTATAAAACCGTTTCCCATGTATTTCAACAAAGTCATCTTGCTCGACAAAGTATTCTAATTCTTGACCTGGATATTCTCTCGACACAATTGCATTATTGGGGACTGGCACTCCATACATTTTTAGCCGCTACGTCACCAAGCATAAACAAAGAAACAGAAAAACAATGATTAGTATCTAGTGAAAGACATGCATTAGAAACGACCATCACATTGCATGCACATGCAAAAATTGAAGTTAAAATTAATTAAAATTATAGATGAGAATAGAGAAGAAAATGTCAATACCTCATAAACCTTACTACGATCATGGAGAAGGTATTGTGGCTCCAATTCATTCACTAAAAAAGGCCTAGCCAATAGTACAAATAAATAGATAAATTCAGTTAAAAATCAATGCATAGATCCTGGTGCTTTTACTAATGCTAACAGTACCAATTGTTAGTTTGAAATGTTCCACCTTCGTAGAGCTACATAACTTTCAGCCTTTTTGAGTGGATATCCAGTTGAGTAGAAAGCAATTAAGCAATCACAGAATGGCCAGCTGGAATTACACAGTCAAAAAGTTTATTTTCCCAGATAAGTTCTTTTAAAAAATATAATGAACAATTAAAAGAATAATGGTGATGAAAGTACCTCTCCACTGGCTCTTCGAGAATAACCCTGTCACCAAAAAATATAATCTGCGCAAGCATAGGAATCATGTTACTACATGTCCATTAAAGTTTTCAGAAAGTTGGTCATGCATCAGAAAATAGTACATGCAACACTACTTAGCCACCTAAAAGGTTTTCTCCTGCTTGAGAATAGAGAGAATCCAGCTGAATAGCACAGGAAACAGAGAAAGAATAAACCATCCCATGGGATGGTAAGCTGAAACATGCAAATTGAGGTACTAATACCATTCCCCTTATCCAACTCCCAAGGATAGGGTTCCTATTGCATCCAATAAAATAGGATTTAGCACAGAATAGCATCGTGTGGGGAGAAATACCCGAGTAGAAGAATGAATCCGAATAAGGAGAATACCAATGCATATGAGAAGGTGCGATATCCTTACAAATCAAAACGAAAAAATCAAAATAAAAAACTTATGTGGAGCAGATGTGATGCGAGTACCTCAAACTCGCCAAAGGCGCGCAATCTATCAAGAATCTGTTCCATTGGAGGAGATACCGCCTGAAAAGAAACGCGTACATCAATTGAAACATCTAACAATTGCAACGAGAAAACGATATAAGCTCGGGAAAAGAGAAACCGAGCGAATCCATAAGCACGAATCCGATCTGAACCTACCTTCTTTTCCATTACGCAAACCCCGATCGTTATCTTATCCACTGCTTCTCCCATCTTACCCTTTCTCTTCCCCAATCTCAGCCTCTCAGCTAATGGCTACTCTTTCACTATTTGAAGGAGGAGGAGGAGGAGGGAATATGAAAGAGAAATATGAGCGCGTAAAATAGAATATTCCAGAAATTAAAAGGAGCGATTGAAGAAAATCCGTCTAAAAGAGTCAGCGGAGAGGAGAGTGAAAAGGGAATGTCGCATTATTTATTTAAACGCCATTGAGAAAAAAATATAATAAAAAACCTAAAGAGGAGGAGCGTATCCAGGTATCCTGTCTGCCAACTCTGCATTCAAAGATAAATAACTGGCGGAGCTAATAAGCTGTGGTCGTTATTAAATAATAATTAGGGAACAATTTTATTGGTGTATAATTAATTAAAGAATAATCGAGTTCATCGAACATGGAAGAAGGAGAAGAGGTTAGGCGAGCACAGGCGGAGGCGGCGAGGTTAGGCGAGCAAGCTTGGGATGGGTTCTAACTTGTATGGGCGTCACCATGTATATCTCTGTATAGGATTCGGGATCTTTTGTGATGCAGACAACTTCTGAGCGGGAGAAATTTGGGTCCGATGGGCATCGGACCCAAAGTGAGTTCGACGGGTTCTCTCACCGTCCGATCTGTTCAAGATTCGCGCCGACAACTTTCGCGTCTGCTTTAACATTCGTGAGCACGAATCTTTAAGTGGATCGGACGGTGAAAAACTCATCGAACTCAAATTTGAGTCCGATGGGCATCGGACCCAAGCCCCAAACCTTTCTCTGATTGAGCGGATAAAAAGGCAAGAGAGATGAGAAAGGATTTTCTGTGCGATTGTAGTAATTGAAGAGGGTAAGCAATCTCGTTATTTCTAAAATAATGTTACTTAAAAATGGAAGGAAGGAAAAGTAGTGATAAAGATTCAGAATCTTTTATTCACTAAATTCATGATCAACGGCTAAAATATAAAATTATTAAGGTAATTCTGATCCCATTCATTAGTAGACGTAATTGTCATCTGACTAATTCAAAGAGTCCGTCTCTAACTTTTGAATTAAAAATATAGAACGGATGAGAAATAAAATTTCTTAATGCGGGATTTAATTTTAGTTTGTGAATTTACGAGAAATCTATATTCGGAATTAAATATTCACATTATGATCAAATTTTAAGTTAATTTAAGTAAGTTAAATACTTGATAACAAAGTTTAAATGAACATTCATGTGTAGGTGTACACAGTCGATAATCAAATGACCATTGTTAGAAATATTTAATAATACGAATAAATGGATTACCGGCATCCTGTGATAAACGACCAATTGGATTACATCTATCAAACTATTAAAGTCGGAACCAAATCCGTCTCTTTTTTTTTATTTCAGAAGTTCGTAGGCATAAATCTGTTTTTTTTTCTCAAAGAAAAGGAGCACCCTGCTTTGAGAGAGAGAGGGAGAGAGATTGAAAGGAGAGTGTCTTTTTTCTAGAAAAAGAACATATATGAATCCATCCAAATCATGTATATTGTGTTGGGTTATACTATCTAACAGGTTTGGTTTCGTATCAGATTAGATATTCTTGATGCGCAAATTATTCGGACATATCATTTCCAACAATATTAAGGTTGTTAAAGTGATTACATATAATCACACACACGCTTACCCAGCTGTTTGGACAACGGAAGGGGTTGTTCATCTAGCATGCATAAGGATTTCAGGTCAAATTCTAGTCATAACATCGGACAAACGTATATAATTATTTTCATATTTTTGGCAACATACCATGTGGTCTTGGATAGATGTAATATTATGAATATCAGAGAACGATCATATTAGTATATTCTCCTACTTACTACCATAGTGACAAGATTCGTGTATAATTCGCATATAACTCGTCTTTCTGACGTTACCGAACCGAACTCCGAATAAAACGCAGAAAAACGTATAATACGTTTTATTCACGAATAAAACGCTAGTTGACGAATTATTCGCGATAAAAACGCGAAGTTTTTATAAATTTTTCAAACTTTTTTTTTACGGTTTTTTTTTTTTGCTTCTTTGTTGTGCCGAATCATTTCCGAATTATATCCGAATTATACCCGAATCACAAATTTTTAATCTCGCCGAACCGAACCCGAACTATTAATTTGTCACTATGCTTACTACAATATATACAGTCATACATTACAAATTCACTGACATAAAACAAGAGCTCGAAACAATACCAAACATTTGACTATTTATCCTTATAAGATTTATACATAAAAAAAAATTATAGGCCTTATAAAATGAACGATAATGAGTCTGATCTCTACAAAAGAAAAACGCAAGCCTAATTTTCACCAAAAAAAAATATATTTAACATTGAACTCAAGGAACTTTATTTTAGAAAAGAGAAAAATAAATTAATTTGAAAGCCCTACACACTCTTCAACAGTACACATAGCCACAGCCAATCCCACAGATAAACAGATTTCACGTGGAGGATGACTACCAGTCTACCACTCACTCCAGATACGAGCCGCTTTTGATGCCACGTACTACGACAGTTGGGTCCCACAGTATCTCTTCGTGTTTGAACTTTGAACTCGTTTGGACACGACCTTGTAACTGTATGCGATAAAGTATCCAAGGGAGACATGGTGTTGACATCTGGGTTATTTTTTACTGTGCTGTGGGGCCAAATAGGTGCTATCATGTGAGAAACGCTGGATTATTTTTGAAAGTGGGACCCGCTGAACAGCAAGAAAAAACAACGGACCATATTGCGTGTCAACCCAACACCGTGCTTAAACGTTAAACGGTTAAATTAGAGGGTCCGGATTCCTGAAGTAACTCAAAATTTGAGTTTGGATCCGAACCGTTCGATCAGAATTCGGACCAATCAGATTCAAGTTAAAAAACACAGTATCTCTTTAATATCCGTGCGGATCTGATCAGACGTTCGGATCCAACTTTAAATTTTGAATTACTTTAGAGATTTGAGTTCTAAGCATTCCATCCTATCAACTCTAATTGATTTTTAAATAACTGTTAACTACTAAATATAAATTAAGTCTCTCTTAATTTATAAACCTCCACGTCACTGAAATTGAAATTAGAGTTTCTATTAAGACCACATTAGCGATTAAAGAAACTTTCCTACAAGAGAAAAAAGCTTCAGCCAACAATATCACTAGCGTGCAGTTTATAAACAATTTCTTAATAAAAAACTATCCAGTATAATTTGTAAAATTCATAAAATTAAAATAGAAACTGCCACCTTAAATTAAAAATTATAATAATATTAGAGATGGAGATACGAAACATCTGACTAGTTATAGTGCACAGGCGGCAATTGGAATCAAGTCTATCTCTTTTTTTTTTTATCTCATACTCGCACGTTAAATAATTCCAATATATTTCGTTTTCATTATTTGTTTGGGGTTTTGGAGAATAATTATTTAATAAGTATTGATTTAGACGGTTACTTTACTATTGAAATGGACAACTAAACCTATCTCAGAGATAGTAAAAATAGCACTAATCTGATAATTTTATTCTAGTTATATTCCATCTTAAAAAATTTATAAATTTTATTCTATTTTTTTCTGACTCAAATCCTGATAATTCCTTAGTATCAACAAAAACAAAAACACGTGGTCCTCAGTCCTCACCAATCACCATCAATTTTTTTTAAGTCAACGGGACTAAGCTTAAATGCTTAATCACTGTGTTTGATTTTGATCACCCATTAAAAAAAATCACTATCCGACACAAATCCTTCCGAATCTTATTTTTTAAACTCACCTCGAATTTGGAGGCTTGAAAGGACAGCAGTACCTCTGTACCTTCCCGTCAAGATCTGAAATCTACTCACTAGAAAAAAATTTCCCTTTTTTTTAAGACTTGAGAGTAGGTCCGATGTCCATCGGACCTACTCTGGTTCGATGGGTTTAATCACCGTCTATTTACTTTAATATTCGTGCGGAATACTTTAATTTTCGTGCTGTATGTTTCAATTTCCGTGCGCACATATCTTAAATTAGATCGGACGGTCATCATGTCGTTGAACCTAAAAGTAGGTCCGATGGGCATCAGACCTGCTCCGTTCTCTTTTTTTAAAAGATCCATATATCTACGGATTTTTTTTAAAAACAATAATTAAAATAATTAATTTTAAATAAGCAACATGATTGCTACAAGATTTACAAAAACCATCAAAACCGAATTGCCAATTCGGTCCGACGGCATTTTTTTTCTTCGGACCGAATTGGCAATTCAGTCCAGCTCAATTTCACAATAAAAATGTGTTGCCTTTCGTGTGGAGGCTTTTTTTAGCCTGGACCGAATTGGCAATTCGGTCCAGTTTTTTTTTTTTAGAGATACTAAGAAGAGCAAAAATAAAGAAATCTAACACTGAAAATTTAAATTTTTTGTTTAAATTATTTGTTAGATTACTTCTTTTGATTTATAATTAGCATATTTATACTAAAACACACTAAATTACTTGAAATTATGTTGAATTACACTATATTACGATAAATTATTTTGAATTACACTAAATTACGCTAAATTACAATAACTTCGCTAATTATGTTGAAATACGGTAAATTACGCTAAAGTAGACAGATTATGTGCCATCTTTCATGAATCATAAAAAATAGTAAAAAAATTCCAAAAATAGTAAAAATTGGTATTCTACAAGTTCATTATGTAACTAATTTACTGAGCTACTTGGATTGAATAATATAAATGAAAATCTTAATCGGAAACTTCAACTCAAGTTTTGAGGCTCTTCCCTTTGTTTTTTGGCGATTCTGAATTTTGGAATCAGGCATCGTAGGCACGGACGCATGCGCATTTTCGCAAGCTTTCCGAAAAGTGGTCATTTGCTGAAATCGGACACTCGAGCGCCGTTTTATGACCGTTTGAAGTTTCATCGTCGTTTTTCGTCTTTTCAGTGAAGATATCGTCCCTATTCATTTGTAATTTGGCGTAATTTACCATATTTTAGCGTAATGTAATGTAATTTAGCGTAATTTAACATAATATAGTGTTATTCAACATAATTTCAATTAATCTAGCGTATTTTAGTATAAATATGCTAATTATACATCAAAAGAAGTAATATAACAAATAATTTAAACAAAAATTTCAAATTTTTAGAGTTAGATTTCTTTATTGGCAAATTCTTCTATGCACCTAAGGACCTATTTGTAAAATGAGCATATTTTCATTTTCAAAGTTCAAACAGTCGATCCGACCGTTCAACATTATCTCCATATTAAAATGTACTTGGAGGTCAAATTTTACATTTTTTTGAATTTTTTTACTATTTATTAAGTATTTTACAAACTAGTCGAATTCAGACCATTGAATTTTGTACCCATCTTAATAAATAGTAAAAAAATTCAAAAAAAATGTAAAATTTGACCTCCAAGTACATTTTAATATGGAGATAATGTTGAACGGTCGGATCGACTGTTTGAACTTTGAAAATGAAAATATGCTCATTTTACAATTAGGTCCTTAGGTGCATAGAAGCATCCCTCTTCTTTATTTTGCTCGTCTCTAAAAAAAAAAAAAAAAATCCTGGACCGAATTGGCAATTCAGTCTGGCCTGTTTTTTTATTTTATGTGGCGTTCTTTCTATAATCTGGTGAAAAACAACCAGACCGAATTACCAATTCGGTCCGAAGAAAAAAAATGCCATCAGACCGAATTGGCAATTCGGTTTTGATGGTTTTTGTAAATATTGTAGCAATTATGTTGTTTATTTAAAATTAATTATTTTAATTATTGTTTTTAAAAAAAATCCCATAACTACTTTTAATCATCTTTATTAGAGAAATGATTCTATTCTCCGTTCCAAAATCCTCTGACTTTTATCTCCAACCCATTTCTTTTCATTTTCTTATTGATTTTTTTGTCACTTCTCGTATAGTCTACGGTATCTATTTTTCTCTGAATTAGTATCAACAAGGACTAGGGTTAAATAAAAGTTGATAAACTAGATTCCATCTTACTATAATAATAAAAATAGAGTAGAACTAAGGTGAGCTGTGCTCATCAAGCCTTTTGGTGAGCACACCTCCAAAAACCGCATTTACAAAGTTCAAATAGTCGATTCGACTCTTCCAACGTGTTCTTCATATTAAAATGTGCTTGGAGACCAAATTTTACATTTTTTTGAAATTTTTTACTATTTTTTCAGTGCATTTGAAAATCAGTGTTTTTTGAATTTTTTTTTTTATTTAATGAAAAGCTGTGATTTTCAAATGCACTGAAAAAATAGTAAAAAATTTCCAAAAAATGTAAAATTTGGTCTCCAAGCACATTTTAATATGAAGAACACATTGGAAGAGTCGAATCGACTATTTAAACTTTGTAAATGCGGTTTTTGGAGGTGTGCTCACCAAAAAGCTTGGTGAGCACAGCTCACCCTAGTTCTACTCATAAAAATAACTCTAATTTTAAATTTAAATCCGGATCGTCCGATCTATTTTAACACAAATATTAAAAGAACCTTGTTCATTTTATCTCGTATCAAATTGGTCTAAATTATGATCGAATAGTACGAATCCATATTCAAAATTTCAGTTACATGATAGAACTCTTTTCTCTCCGGTTTCTGTCCCCTTTTTATTTTCACTGTCTTTCTGTTGAAATATATAATTGGAAAACATTAAATTTCTCGCTCAGTCACCTCTCTTTCAATCACGAGATTTGCTAAAAAATATATATATTTTTTAATATTTTAGTAAAATTGCCATCCTAAAGGGTCCGCCTCTACTGCTCTTCCGATCTCAACTATTCAAAATCGTCGAGATATGTGCATGAAAAAGTTCTTTTATCGAGTTACATGAATGAAAATTTTTAAATAGTTGAGATCGGAAGAGCAGAGTCCTGCTCTTATCTCGGAAGAGCAGCAGAGGCCGATCCCATTCTAAATCAGCTGGAATGGGCATTGGAATAATTTAGTTTGGCGGCGAAGAATCATTTGACGATACAAAGAGTATCATTAAGAAATGCACTAATTTCTCTTTTGAAATTAATATTTGATCCGCTCATATATTATACTGTAAAAAAAATCCAAAATATATTAAAAGAATTAAAATGCAAACAGGAACCGACGATGCATTATATACTCGTCTAAATAAAAACTAAAAGAATTCTCAAGTATCTCGCTGCATGTATTATTAGATTGAGCAAAAAAAAAGGACAAAATTGGAAGTGTCAACCAACACATAGAATTTAATGTTATGTTCTTTATGAAGGTTGTTTCCATATACGCTATATATATAAATTAGTACCCAAAAATAATAATTTTATAACAGGGTCAACACTTATTAGTCTTCATATTATACTGCAAAAGGGACAGTGGAAGACTGGATCATAATTCAAAGCGAGGTGTTTAAGGGTCGGAGTCAGAAAACATGATATTTAAGATGGAGCATAACTATATATTTTATTTAAACACAAGTATGTCATTGTAACTTTTTGGAAAAAGAAAAAAACATTACAGAAAAAAACATGTCCTGAAAAAAAAAATTACCTACAAGTTGACAAGTGTATTCTCCTAAACTTTACTAGCTCCGCGTCGGGTCCGACTCTGCTGCTTTTTTTACAGAAAAGCAGCGTCCTCCTCTTCTTTTTGTGTCTATCTCTCTTCAAAAGAGGAGGAGAGAGAGAAGAGAAAGAGAAAGAGGAGAGAGATAGAGAGGATAGCAGGGGAAGATGATGGATTTGAAGAGCACCAGATCTCAATCCCTCCGCGTCTGCATATGATATTATTCATGTTTATATAGTTATATGTTTGGTTGGAATGAGAATAGGTAATTTTTGAAGTTAGGCGATTTGGAATAGTCTATTCAGTGTTTGATTGATTTAAAATAGTTAGGATAGTGAATTCAAATTTTTTGTCTTATTAGAATATACTATTTTAAGGGTATTCTTAAGGGTTTTGAGATTTGGTTATTTTAATAAGACAAACAATAATTATTCTTGATTTAGCTATTCTAACTATTTTTATTTTACAACCAAACATATTCATAGTGTTTTGTGATGATTTAGTCACTGATATTGCTTTGTAATGGTGCGTTTGGGTGCCAAGGAATAGTAGGTTAGTTGGGTTAGTAACTATTCTAAATTCGGCTTAGCGACTATTCCACGTTTGGGTGAAAAAATAACTATTCTCAACACCTGGATTAGTTTGAGTTAGCCGCTATTTCGCTAACCCATTGGAGTATGTTTGGTTGTAAAACAATAATAGCTAGAATAATCAAATCAAGAATAGTTATTGTTTGTCTTATTAGAATATCTTCTCCGCATTCTGACGAGCCGAAAGGTATTGGTAACAAATCTCAAAATTCTTAGGAATAGCTTATTCTAATAAGACAAAAAAATTAAATTCACTATTCTAACTATTATAACTCAACTAAACACTTAATTAATATATCATTATGAATAACCTAACTCTAAAAATAGTCTATTCTCAATTCAACGAAACATATCCTGAGTTAGCGGCTATTCCGAATTCGTAGTTAGCACCCTATTCTCACTAACCTCACTCTCAATCCTAACCAAATGCACGCTATTCTTCATGTGAAAAAAAATCGCAAAAGTTTGTTTCGAGCCATTCAAAAGTTTAAAAAAAAGAAGAAAAAAAATCAGCAATTCGCTATAATTAATTTGATGCATAGTTTTGTACGAGTCTTCCTGACTTCCTGTACGAGATGGACTTTAATTTTTACGAATTTTATATGGACGCCTTACAAGACTGGTATTACACAATTTGCGTGGAATGTGAATTTCAAAATATCAATTAAAAAAAGTCGTTGTCACAACGAACCAATTAATATTTTTCTTCTAGGATGATTCTAAGAAAGTTAGTTAAAAAAAAAAAACAGCAAGAAGACTCAGCTAGAAATATCCACCGGGTTGGAATTGACTCTTCTCATGCGACTGGTTCCAAGCTAATCAAAAGAGAAGAAGTGTGTAAATAATAGTATCAGCATGACTATACACCATACACTTGCCCTCTGTTGCTCAATTATTGAACAAAATAGTGTAAAACATGATAAACATAATTAAGACGGATGAATTAATCAGGTAATTCTAGGGGTGTCAATGGGTACAATACGAGTAGGGTGGAAGCATTTTCATACCCGTACCCACTAAGAATTAAATTTATTCATATCCTACCCTTACCCATTAAAAATTGACCTTATCCTAGCCTACCCATACCCGTTAAAATTATCTGGTAACGAAACGGTAGCGGATGGATAACGAATATAATAATAATATAATAATTAATTTTATTATGTTTTACATATAGAACATCAAAATTCGAAACTCGTCGGTTCACATATATGCAATCACATTACTAACAAAAAAAATGTACAATCAATTTCAACTAAATTGTTTTTGTATAAAACAAGAGAATTTAAAAATACAAATATCTATTCGGACAAATTCAATTATTTAACTGAATAACAAACATGCAAATAAAAGTAATATGTTTAACATTTTTCTTATAGCAAAAAACATACACTAAATAACAAATATACTCACTAATTATTGCACAAATATTATTATATGAAATATCACAAAAAAAAAATTTACCATCACTAATTAATGCTCAAACATTATCATATAATATTATTTTATATAATTACCTTATAAGATAACGGGTACGAAATAGCCTTTACCCATACCCATACCTGTTTAGCTAACGAAAAGAAATCCTTACCCATCCCCATACCTGATAAGTTAACGAAAAGAATAACTTACCCATATCCGTCTTAACGAATACGGTACGAGTAGAGTAAACGTATCATTGACACACCTAGGTAATTTTCATGTCCTGGATATAGATGGCAATATACAAATTGCATTGACGGTTGTCGGCATATTAAACAAAGTTTAAGTAATTGACACACCGTCGTTATACAGCGTGACTTGCCTACTACCATGATTGCTTTATATACAACAATAATTTTCTGATGATGCATCATGATTCATGATGGTCAACTTGGCCTCTATAAATTTTCGAGTAGGGTCAGTATATGTTATTTTTCAAAATAAAAATAGGATCTTATTAGTTCAATTCGGCCGTTTCATTTAAACAAACGGACCGAATCGATCCGCTTTAAAATTTAGAGAGTTTTTTTTCTATATAAATAACGATCAGTCATTTCAATCTTACGATTTGATATGATAGGATCCTATAATTTACTTTTTTTTTTTGGAAAAGTATGAATTAGAAGGTGATACTAATCCAAACAAGATACAAAGGCTCTTCACATTGTAGGCCCAAAACCCATCAATTTAACCCAAGTCCGTTCTTTAGTGTTTTTTATTTTCCTTCATTCCTACCAGAATTCCTCAAATGTATCTCAAGCAGTGTAATTTGTGAGCTAAAATAAACCGGACTCAGTGTAATTTGTAAGAATATGTGGCCGCAAAGACCGAATTTTAATACACTGTTTGTTACACCGGAAAAATGCTTGTACCATAACAATGATCTGGTGTAAGAAGTTTGCACTGAGGCACTGTTCTCTAGTGGTACTTCTCCGAAATCAATTCGATTCCATCCTTCACCAATAGAAAATAATATTTAACATGACGGTAGGTACCTTGAACCAAATTCACCTTGATGAGGCCTAATTTTGTGCAAGAAGTGGTTGACATTCGATCTATGTTTAGACCCCTGCACGGAAAAGTACTGATATTGCGCAAGCCGCACATCTCATTAGATCCAGAGACTGGGAAATTTTCTACTACGATACACCCTACAATTTTTTTAATCGGAAAGGAAGATATCAGAGCATTTTCAGTTCCTAAAAAAATAACCAAAACTAAAGGGCCTGAATCCAAAATCTCACAATGCACTTCCATTTTACATACTCATCCCAAACAGTCTATAAAAGAGAGGCAGGAGCGAAAAATCTTTCAAGCAATGAGAACTTTACTTGGACCATTGCCAATATATAAACTAAAAGAACCAAAGAAAAAAGTTAACAAGAAGAAAGATATATTAACGCAAGTACCAGAACATGCCAAGATTAGTCTAAACTCCACATATCAAAAACGACCCACACAATTTGAGTCCTACATTTGACAGCCACCCCTAGCATTTAAATACCAATCGACCCCAAGTTGGTGTCAAATCCACCAAACCTGTTTAACCAATTCAAATCCAACTCAACTTGTAGGTGCAAGGCCTCCGTCAGAACCACCTGGCCTGTTATACATGGAACCACCACCGACCGACCTTCCACCACCACCTCTTCCCCTATTGTTATAATAGCCTCTTGGTTGGTAATTGGAGTCCTGGTAATAACCCCGCCCACCATTAGAGTAACCTCCACCACCTCTAACACCGCCGCCACGGCCACCACCAGAACGACCATTTGGGTAAGGCCGCCTACCACCACCACCTCTGCCACCACCACGACCATTCGGATAAGGCCTCCTACCACCACTAGTCACACCTTGCTGATCTTTTGGGACAGAGTCTGCATGGACCTGGTCCAGCATGTCAACTTCTCCAAAGTTCTGTTGCTCGCTCTCGACTGGAGGAAGATCGCGAGGGTTTACTTCGTCTACCTCATCCTGCAGGGGACCAAATGGCAGTTTAGACAAAGTTGTGATAGAATTAAATACAATTTCTAAGAAGTTATTTTTGAATGGTAATTTGTTAAAATTACCGTCTTAGCTGGTTCATCAGGTGCTATTGATTGATGCTCTGTGTAGATCTCACTGGATTGAGAATTCCTCTTGCTCTTCCTGAAATTTCGATTAGAAAGAGTTTTAAGAATATAATTCTGCTACCACAGGTGCCTGAAAATCACAATGCTATCATTAAATAAGATGCAAATAGTACTACAAGTCACATATTTCAACCCCACAACTGAGACTTTTCTATAGATACAAAGTCAGAACAGTAAGGAACTAAATTCACATCACTGTCAATTTTACATATGCAGCAATTACAAATATTATAGAATTTGCATAATCAGTTCCAATAGATAAGTCAATACTTCACCACCTCAAATTCACATCACTGTGTATCTTTTAATTAATTAAGTCAATACTTCTCACCTCCTCAAATTTGGAACTTTTAATAGATAAAGAGTTAAATTCTCAACAAAAATAAAATACCCATAGAGCTATTGAAAAATAAACTCCAAGGAAACTAAAATAGTATCACACAGTCCAAAGAGGATATCAGAAGGCAATCTGCTACTATGATACAGTATAACAATGAAATGAAATGCCCACTACAATCTAAGCACCAGACTTGTGAAGAGAAAACAGATAAGAGGAAAAACTCATGGCTCTGAAAATCAAAATAGGAAGCGGAATCAGTAAATTGACCATAGAATCAGAATCGGATGAATCGGTAAGAGTCGGCCAAATCGGATTAGAAACTCGGATTTTTTTTGGAACAAACTTATTTTGTATTTAAATAGGGAAAAATTATAAAAGAAAATTGTTGATAGGAAAGCATATCATGAATATATAGTTTGTTGATAGTATAGAAATTAAGCTAGAGACTACAATAATAAATAATCAATAATTGTGAGGTCATCAATATCCTAATTCGTCCAGGTCACCCTTGTCTATTTAATAACTTGAATGGACATGGGTCACTACGAATCAAGTTATAATTCTCAACAATACAAACACTGTGATCGGAACCAAGGAATTCCTCTATGGGTCGCATCTATCTTTATAGTGCTTTAAAGTTTAATATTTATAATGCTTTAAAGCTTCTCCTTTCTGAGTTGCATCTATCTTTCCTCCCCTAAATCTTTTTGACGGCCATGCAAAAATACAAACACTGATCAGAACCAAGGGATTCCTCTTAAAACGGGAAATGAAATTGACGAATCCAAATCCTCTGATCAGAACGCATGCAGCGACGGGAGTCAATTATCTTTGGTGCGATTTGGAGCAAAATTTTGCTCCAGCGAGTTCATGTTCAGAACGGTGGAATTTGGCAAGAGTTCATTTGAGAAAAATGGGGGCTGGTTCACGTTCCCAAATTACTCTTCTTCGCTCCAGCATATCCTTTCTTCCCATCAGACCTCTTGCGATCAAATCAGCTGGCGCCCTAAGCAGCTCCAATCAATTCCAAGAGAAGGAAGAGCAAGAAAAGGAGTACTACCAGCTTTGATCAAGCCCTTCGGTATTTTGTTGTCTAATTGATTGCATCTTTCTATTTAAGCAAATACCAAAATTGAGATTTGTATTCAGTGTTGGAAACTTAGAATAGAGTTATGACGATCTTATATTTATTCAACTACCTAGATTCACTCACGGCTCAAGTTTTGCATTAGATGTTCTAACAGCTAACAGCTTCCTCACGGTAAGATTTGGCATCAGATATTCACTCACGGTAAGATTTTAATTGATAGTACAGGCCTGATAAACCTCATCATTGGTATCTAACTTGTTTAAGCATAAGGTATCAGGCTTTTATTGGGTAGACAAGTGATTTGTAAGATATATAAAATAAAAAAAGAATGTAATGGTACCAGCGTTGGTAGAGACTGATGTACAGATATGGTTTCTTACAAGTTTGACACTTTCATCCTACTTATTAACCAGAGTACCAATTTAGACTTCAGATCCTCTTACATTCTGATTTCACACTAATCAAGGTTACCATGGATACCACTTCCTCAGTCAATACCAGTTTGAATTTTATTTGAGTATCAGGATGGTAGAAAGACTGTTATTGTATTTGTTGGACAAATAATGAGGATAAAAATGTCATTTGTACAATAGTGAAATCATTTCCTTTCTATTATATAGACTTCCCAATAAAAAATTAGAAATAAATTTGATTTGTTTCCATCTTGATTTCGATCAACACAAGTTCAAATTAGATATCATCTCTATTGAATTCTATTGAATTGAAATCAATTGAACTCCACAACTACTTGTGTTTGATCATACAAAAATATGGTTCGATTGAATTACCAAAACAGTGTAATTTTGCTCTAGAGGCAAGAGACTGAGTGAAAAATTCAGCCGATTGTTTCGATTCAACCGATTGTTTTCTATTCAGCCCTGATTTAACCGATTTTCTGAATATAATCCGCACAGTCGAGTCAACTCGGTAAAAATCAGTTTGCCTCCGGCAGATTTTGCTCCGATTCAGCCGAGTCCACATGGAATCGGCTGATTTTATAAACCATGGGAAAAACCTCTGAAAAAATTATTTTTATAATCCTTGGACACTTATAATTGTACATTGAACCTAGGACTGGTGGACAAACAACCATCGAACTCTGAATACCCTGTGCAACCCGATAAATGATAAGGGTCTATTTAGTTAAGTACAGATTAAACGTTAAATTAAACTGGCCAAACAGATCATCGTTATGGATTATGAAAAAATATCGGTTAAAAACCAATCCAAGCCACATAATATCATTAGAGCCTGGATCTGAGTAAATCCTAAAGAGCTCAAATGGTGTGGCGGAGTCAACGACCAATTCTAAATGATTCAAAGGCATGATCATTTTTCTTATTATTCATTTTGCTTAAAAAAATTTGCTTATTTATTATTATATCAACAATAGTGCTGTTACTGTTATTTGGAATATGCTGTGTTAGATTATATCAATAATGCTATTGATTGGTAATAGTTACTTCAAATTTCAATAAGAACTTCATATATGTTATTGTAGGGCTGCCAAAAAAGCTCGTAGTTCGTGATTTGATTGACTTCGATTTGAAAAAAAATTCGCATTAAACTCGTTCGATTGAAGTTATTAAATAGGTTTCGAAATTTCTATAGTATTCTTAGTAAGGTTTTGAATTTTCAATTACTGTGTTTGGAGTTTTTTAAAGAGTGTTTTAAATTATCCAATAGTGTGATTTATAATATCCATATTAGTAATTTACAGTATCCATAATGTGGTTTACCGTATCCATGGTGTGGTTTTACAATATTCATACTGTTCGGTTTGACTTTTTATTTTATAAGTGTGGTTCTTTGAACAGATAAAGTTCACCGAATGATCAAAATCTTCAGAACACTTTTCACGGTATTTGAACTGGGTCACGGTGCTAAGTAAAACAAAAGACAGGTCAAATTTTAAAAAAGAATTGGGTCGTCATGTCGAACTATCGCAAGTGACAACTACACCAATTGAGCCGCAACCACTTGAGAGACCCTTGTTGAAGAAAGGGTTTATTGCTGCAGAACACTGGAATTATATTTTCAATAACGAAAAGACTCAGGGTCTTTATAACACACTCAATTTCGATATGTTATTAGAACTGAGTCGGGTCTATATAAAGTTTGGTGTAGTCCCTTGTGATGATCTGAAAATCGTGTAATAGAACTTAATCCATATGATGATCCTGATAATGATTCTGATAGTGATGATGCGAGGTCTGATAGTGGAAGCGATGATAATGATGTGAAAAATTGGAAGGAAGGTTCAGAAAGTGATGATGAGGGGACAACTCACTTGAACCCATGATTCTTTCCACCATTGTTGAAAAGAACGAGAGTTCAAGCGAGTTGCCCTCCCATCATCACTTTCTGAACCTTCTTTCTAATTTTCCAAATCATTATCATCGCCTCCACTATCAGACCTCTCATCATCACTATCAGAATTATTATCAGGATCATCACATGGATTAAGTTCTATTACACGATTTTTAGATCATCACAAGAGACTACACCAAACTTTATATAGACCCGACTCAGTTCTAATAACATATCGAAATTGAGTGTGTTATAAAGACCCTGAATCTTTTCGTTATTAAAATATAATCCCCGTGTTCTGCAGCAATAAACCCTTTCTTCAACAAGGGTCTCTCAAGTGGTTGCGGCTCAATTGGTATAGTTGTCACTTGCGATAGTTCGACATGACGACCTAATTCTTTCTTAAAATTTGACCTGTCTTTTGTTTTACTTAACACTGTGACCCAGTTCAAATACCGTGAAAAGTATTCTGAAGATTCTAATCCTTCGGGGAACTTTATCTGTTCAAAGAACCACACTTACAAAATAAAAAGAACAAAAAAAATCAAACCGAACAGTATGAATACTGTAAAACCACACCATGGATACGATAAACCACATTATGGATACTGTAAATTACTAATATGAATACTATAGAACCACACTATTGGATAATGTAAAACACTCTTTAAAAAACTCCAAACACAGTTATTGAAAATTCAAAACCTTACTAAGAATACTATAGAAATTTCGAAACCTATTTAATACCTTCTGTTCGAATCGTATTCCAACTCGAACTCAAACTAGGTATAGTTCGTTCGAAATTGGTTCGCAAACTATTTAGGTTCCAATCTCAAATTAACACGTAACATGTACCGTTCAAATTAGAGCAATGCCAGTGGCTCAAGTGCAAAATCAAGGTTTCATTTCAAACTATAAATCAAAATATTCCCCACGGGCCTTTGTTCAAAATAAAAAAATAAAAATATTTGAGTGCAAAATCTTCGGCCCAAAATCATAGCCCGTTACCTTTTGCATGTGAAAGATGTCAGTACACACTATCTTCGTTGAATTCGCGTATGCAGGGTCCGGTACAAGAGAATTTATTTAGTCCCACATCAACAAAACAAATAACATGAATCTATTTGGAGCATGTAAAAGAAGCTGGCTCCAATGTAAAACTTACTTCACTGGACTTCGTCCGGACGAGGGATTGAAATTGGAATTCGAATCCGAATTTCTTTTAGTAAAACAATTTGATCTGACTTTGGATTTGATTTTTTACTTAATAAATTAGCAAATATTTCAATGGACTGTGAAGTAATATGCAGTCCGAATAAGTGTTTTTTATGCGGTTACAGACCAAAGACGTGTATACGGCTGCATATTCGGTCATATAGGCCGCATTTTAAAACATTGATTCTAACTATTAACGAATCAAACCGAACTAGTTCGAACCATATTGAATCAAACCGAACTAGTTCGAACCATATTGAATCAAACTCGAACTCTTCTTTTCAGTTCGAAACCCTGCTTCAGTTTCGAACCAGTTTGATTCGAAATTACACGAACTCAAACTCAAACTAGGGTAAGTTTTATTTGGTTTGATTTGTTTGCATCCCTATGTTATTGTTTGCAAGATTATATATTTGGTATCTCTTAAATAATAAATGAAATTACTTGTAAAGTTTTGTTTTTGTCAGTAAAGCCAACAGAACTTTCATGACTCGACCACCTAAAAAGTTTCCTAAAAAGTTTGGGTTGAATGGGTTTATGTCAGTTAGTTATGGATCGGAAGTATCGTAATCCGGTTATTATGGATGGGGCTGAAAATATTGACAAAACCCGAGCAACTCAACGTGCCCCTAATTGAATCTACTTAGAAGGATAGCCTAATTATGATAGCCTAATTTATCTATAGCTGCTCGAACTGTGAATTGTACAATTCATAATAGTATTAAAGAAAATGAAGCTGAAGATCTACTTTGCATTTTTTTTTGAATCTCTAAAATTAAGGTTTAGCACTGTAGCTTATAATAACAGAGAAACCTAAGCTATAAATGAAGTTAATTTTACATTTCCTAAATAAATTCCATAATAGGAGAAAGGGGGTTTTTGTGATGTAATGCATGAACTTTATGCTTCTATTTGAATAATGGTGGCCCCCATTGAGGCCACGAACTTCCAAAAAAATTAAATCCCAGAATATAGACACATTAAGTCAAAACATTCAACAACCAATCTAATTGAACTTTTCTGAATATTTGTGCAACAAGTGGGGTGATTGTACGGCTAACTAGAAATGGATTGACATTATATGAAATGAACTGCTGTTATGGTATGTAAAAATGTACTTTTGATGTATAAAACACATAAAGACATTATAAAATTATTAGCCAGGGTACATTCCAGACTACTTCAATCGATGTGTTTTGAATCGAAAGAAAATTTATTTCAGATATTTATACAATTGTACCTATCGTGAAAAGAAAATGTAATCAATAAAACGAAGTATTTTCATCCAGACTACTAATGAAAGACCCATCTATTCCCTTAGACTTAGCTCCAGAAGGAGGTACACGATGGAAAGGAAGGGGAGCAGAGGGAAACGAAGGCCTGAACGGATCTGGTTACTCACTCCAGAACTGTAAATTTCGGAGGAGAGGGTAGGGGAGAGAATAAGAGAGGGGAGTTTCGCATAAAAATTACACACAACTCTAGTGATTTTGTAACCCCTGATTTGGGGTGTAGAGGAATAAATGGATGATAATGCACAGAAATCAAGCATTAGGTATTTTAAATAACAATTACAGAATTTTTATAGAATAATAAATGCATCACAATGCACAGAAAACAACAATCAAAATACAATGATTACAGGGACGGATAAATTTACCAAAGAATACATATGAACATATTATAAGATTATTAGCTAGGGTACATTCCACACTAGTTCAATAGATGCGTTTTTCAATGGAAATATGATTTATTTCAGATATTGATACAATTGTAGCAATCAGGACAAGAAAAGGGTAATCAATAAAACGAAGTATCTTAATCAAACAAAATCATCCAGCCTACTAATGAAAAACCCATCTATTCCCTTAGAATTAGCTCCAGAAGGAGGTACGTGGCCGGAAAGTAAGGACTGGGGAGGAAAACAAAGGCCTGACCAGATCTGACCGAGGACGGTTACTCGCTCCAGAACCGTAATTTCGGAAGAGGAGGGGGGGGCGTACAGGAGAAAATGGGAGAGGTGAGTTTCGCATAAAAATTAAACGCAACTCTAGTGATTTTGTAACCCCCAATTTGGGGTGTAGAGGAATAAATGCATGACAATGCACAGAAACCAAGTATTAGATATTCTAAAGAACAATTAAAGAATTGTTATAGAAGAATAAATGCAAGACAATGCACAGAAAAACAACAATCATAATACAATGATTACAGGGACGGATAAATTTACCTAAGAATACAGATGAACCTAATGATGTGAAAATTGAAAATCAGACGGTAGAAACATACTATCTAATACACAATATTTCCATTCAGTGTTACTAATCATTAGAACCGGTAGCAAACATTTATAGCAAGACACCTAAAAATTTTGGGTACAATGTTTAATAGTATGATTAATTATTTTACTTCTAATGTAAGCATTATTTTTACTCAAAAAGATATTACAACAAATGCAGTCCTTTGTTATTACTAAAAGAGTTGCGGCAAGTGGAAGCTAAGAAAGCTAAGAAGTCCAACTTTTTTATTAAGAACTATAACAATTTACAAATGCTAACTATGGATTAGAAGAAACTGAGAGTGCAGAAAAAACAATAGAACATTTGATAAGATATATAAGGGAAAAAGAAAAATTATAATTCTAAGCAAGTTACGACAAAGTTTCTTAATCAATATGTAGAGCTACTCTGTTTGGTGTTAAAGTTTGTTCCAGATTTGCCGCTGATAGTCCAAGGTTGAAAAAAGATGCTCCGCAGCTCTTCCAATCTCAATAGAAAGGAAAGGACCGTAATGCCAGTGAAGCAATTACAGGTCTCGTGCCTTTTGAGGATCGAGTAAGACTTGATCCGTATGGTCTTTGGTGCACAGATATGCATATTGCAATTTCTGTGATCGTATCAGTAAAAAGTTTAATGTTAATATATCAGATACGCCAGAGGATATATCAGAAACTGACCTGATATGAGGATGGCAGCTTCGGTGAAGCAAGATTACAAGCAGCAAATTCACAAACCAATCACAATAAAACAAATGTAAAAATGTACTTACAAGGTAACATATGACTGATTACCTTGTTATCAAGAGTGTCTATGTCACCCTCAGCAGTCTCTGACAGCACGGTGCTACCTTCAGATATGTGAAGCTGGCCCACAGCTGCGGCAACTTCAACTGGAGCCTTCATCTCTGGTGTGGCAGTGAAAAAGTCTGATGAGATAATCTTCTTCAACTTCTCCTTTAATGCAGCATCTGCCAAAAATCAAAACAGAGATGATGCACTATATAAGTTTTTTTTTTTTTCTGGCAGAAGGCATGCAAAACACACTTCCATTCCCTGAATAATTAATGGTTTCAGTGCAGGGATAATGTCACCACCATAGAGATGCTTGATCGGCCAGTTACCAAACTCAATATCAAACCAAATAAGGCTAGTACCAAATCTAAACTAAAAGACGCTAAGATAGGAAGCTCCTTTGCGAATTAATTGAAATGAACTAAACAAAACAAATTCCAAAAATTGAAGTGTATTTACAGACTACAATAGAGGTATACAGACAAATCCACCTGCAATTTTCACAGGAAACAACATTCACCTAGCACTTGCAATTCTAAAGTTCATGCCATATCAGATATTAGCCACAGAAAAATGATAACAGAGATGTTAAGCATTCTTAAACGCTGTACTGTATCGCACTTATGTTACTAAAATGGAAATTCACAAAAACAAAAGAATCACTCACAAGTAGCAGGTGCCTCAGGATTGATAGGCTGGTCTGAACTGGAGATCCACAGCTTTGCATGGCTGATACAAGCCTCAAGGGCACTCTTATGAGAAACAACCTCATTGACAGGTCGTGAGGTCACAAGAGATCCCAGTACAGATATTAAGTTTAAATCCTTCTCGCTCAATAGATCGACCTCGTCATCGGTCACGTAATCATAAGTCAGGCAGCACCCCCTCTCATGGCTACGGGTCAGCATCATAGCCGTGAACTCACTCTGCGACCTCACATCGAATAGGGAACCGAAATACACCAGTCGCAGCAAATCCTCGATCAGGTCGTCTGTGTTGACAGATCGATCCGACTGCTTCGGCTCTTGCTCCGAAGTCTGGTTCAATTCCTCCTCTAGGGCTGAAATAAGCGGCGATCTGAGTTTCTCTAACTCGTCAATTAGAGCCGTCACGACTGGCTTTGAGCGAAGCACCTCCTCTTGCTCCTTGTTAAGGGTTTTCCCATTAGCGAGCGCCTCCTCCATTTGGACTATGCGGTTGTACTTTTTACGCAGGGCACGAATGCGTTTGGAGACGACGCTTAGAACGGGGCCATCGGACGACGACTCGGTGGTGGTCGCCATTGTCGCTCGAGTCGAATAATGGGGTTTCTAGGGTTTGGGGGTGGGCAGCTCGATTCTAGGGGTTAATGGTGATAGCTTGTGGGTTTCAAAATAGTGACGGCGGTTGGGGTTTATAGGAATTGGAAGAGACGGAGAAAATCAGAATTATTAAATGGACCCGTTCTCGGCTTCTATGACCAGTAGCTGCTGACGTGTGATAGATAGAAAATGAAGATTCAACGAAGTGGGGCTCTTTTACAGTGGGATAATTCATTGGACCTACCTATCTAAACCGAGTCCAATTAAGTGTTATTGAGGAGTCGGGACCGATTTTTTTATTAATAGAAAATATAAAAGTAAAATATGGATAATGAGTTGAGTTTTTTTGAAATTTCGGAAAATAAGAAACAACATTATGGTTTATTATGATTTATATGTAGTTGGACGTTATAAATTATAAGGTTCGATTAATTTAATTGTTATTGATTGTAAAAAAATAATGTTTAATTACAGTGTTTTTTTTTTTAACTTCAGTTCTAAATGTAGCTGTTGTGTTGTGAGATTGTTTTTTACGAAAAAAACACTATAGCTGGACGTTATACATCATAAGTTTCAGTTACAGTTTTTTTCTTACTATCATTAGTAATTAAATTAACTAAATGTTATGATTTATAACATCCAACTACAGTACTCTAGATGTTATAAATCAAATTTCATAAATCTTACCTCATTATCAATACTTTTTTGTTTTTTCTATTAATAAAAAAATTGAGTCGGAAAGTGAAGGGATCTGCTGGGTTTTTGATTGGCTTCACCAACAAGGTGTCTGCTGGGTTACAAATCACTTTATTTTTATTATTTTTTGGGCAGAAAGCCCGTAGGCAGGTAGAAATCACTTTGATATCCATGGTAAAGCGAAATAAATCAGTTGAAATTTCTAGATCGGTACTGTTCACTCTGAAATTTCTGCAATTTGAAATTCAGCTATTGAATTTTTTTCGAGAACGCATCTCGAAACAGTTGATTTTTTCTTACACGCATCTTGGAACAGTTCGACGACTGGATTCAGATTGCAGGGATTTCAGGATAAACAGTACCGACCTCGGATTTCAGCATATTCGGATCCATGGGAAAGTGTTATCCGGTGAAACGGTCGTACTGTTTGTATCAATATTTTCTTTTTAATTTGATGACCGATTATTATACGTGGTTTATAGGCAATGTGGTTTCATAAATTATTTTGGAGAATTGTCATGTTTTTGTTTTATGAAAAAATTAATAATATTACGAATTGAAAAAGTGCAATTTGCAAAATATCCTTTTAGTCCTATTATATGGAGAAAAAATTATGCTGTCTGCGATTTGGCTTATATAAAGTTCAATGTGATGAGACGAAGTCATGCAGTGATTTTTTTTTAAGAGAGAGAGATAAAGAGCTAACACGCGAGAGCGCGCACACACTTTTTTTTCTATAATTGTTATAGTCTTTTCATGCGCACATTTAATGTATCATCTATATTGATATTCTAGTAAAGTAATCATTTAAATTTTGTACATGGTTGATAGTAAAAAAAAAACATTAGATGCCAAATTGAATAACAGAATTTTATGTAGTGTACATTATCTACGCGTATAAATCTATTCTTATATATTCAGGGGCGGAGTCAGACTTTCAGACTATGGGGATCAAATGTGAACGGGGGTCAAGCATATAAAATTTTCCTACTACAAATGGGGATCAATTTCACACTATCTATAATATTTTACTTTAAACTATATTAAAATAAGATATAAATAAAAAAAAAATCAAAATGAATGGGGTCAATTGACCCCCATTAATTATATATAGATTCGCCCCTGTATATATTGATCTCGAACAAATCCAGTATAGTTGTGCAAGTAGAGAATATTTTTTGTAATGAACTCTTCTCATTTCTTTCGTATGTTAATACTGTATTACTTTAGGGTTGGACTGTATGAGTTGGGCTATGATGCATTGTAATGTATAGACTATCTCGCACATTGTACTGTAAATCATTGGATTCGAAGTTCAAACAGTCGATCTAAAGGGCTCAATATGTTCTCTGTATTAAAATGTGCTTGGAGACCAAATTTTATATTTTTTTTGAATTTTTTTACTATTTTTTTAGAATTTTTGAAAATCACTATTTTTTCAGAAATTTCTGGACCATAGAAAAACAGTGATTTTCAAAAATTCTAAAAAAATAGCAAAAAGTTACAAAAAAAATGTAAAATTTGATCTCCAAGCACAATTTAATATGGATATCAAATTGAACAGTTTGGATTTGTTGTTTGGAAATCAAAATTAACGATTTATAGTCTAATGTACAAGAGGGACTATACATTGCAACGCATTGTAGCCCAACTTTGAATTGTATATCTTTGACTTGCATTCACCTTCGGACGTAACAGCTAAACCTGCATACATCTTAAACAAAGAAACTGTAAAATTTAATGTTTATATATATATTTTGCAAATTAGTCAAACAACATAAAAGATTGCTTACAACAACAATTATTACACCATAGCAAGGAAAAACAAACAAAAGAGTTTGTGAAGAGAATATCATAATTCATATTTCAAATCACTAACATCCTAATTGGCAAGTAGCAAAGAAACCAGTGGTACATTGGCAAAGAACAAATTAGTAAAATCATTTGTTTAATGGAAGAGATATTTTCATTTTCAAAGCAGATTGAATTTCAAATTTTCCAAATGCTCCAACAGATTGCACTAACTACCATGAGCATGACCTCTCTTTGTTCGAGGGGTAAAGTCATGGCCAACTGTTGAATATTTTCCAAAGAGGTTCAGTCATCAATTTTTGAATAGGCCTAAACTGTCTTGTTATTCAATTTGAAAAAAAAAAATCTCAAAGATTTTCTTTCTATGTTTTGAGAGAGAAGTAAATATCTCAGAGAATTCCTCTGTATTGGCATGATTGAAAATTTGAGAGAAGAATATCTATATCAGTGAAATCAGTAAAAAAATAAATATAGTTGTCATACACTAAATAGAAATTATATTGATATAAAATATATTTGAGAGAAGAGCATCAATGTAAGTAAAATAAAAAAGAATTAAATATAGTTGTCAGTCACTAAATAGAAATTAAATTAATTTTAATGTTTAAATCTTTGTACTCGTGAAATTAACTTTTAGTTGTTTTTAGCGACAACGTCATTATTTTTCTAGAAAGATGGAGATCAAGCTTTCAAATTCTATACTCTTATTATTACAATAAATAATTTTTTTTTCTCATTTAGATTTCGAGTCTATGACCTCCCACTTAGAGAACATCGTATTTTGATATTAGAACAAATGTTGGTTCTCGACTACATAAGTAATTATTAAGAAGAAAGAGCGATAAAAACGAGAACTAAGAGCATCTACATCCTTGAAACTGTTAGAGCTTCTAAATAACTATTAACTGCTTTTAAGAAATTATAGACTCTGGAGTTTCTAAATGTTCACATCCCTGAAACTAATTTTAGAGTTTCTAATAAGTCACATCATCAGTAAATTAAATTTGATAAGTCACATCAGCAGTAAGTTAAACTAATTTTAGCGAATACATGCCAATCGTTTTACCATGTCAGAGTTTATAAACAATTTCTTAATAAGAAATTATTGAACAAAGTTGCTAAATAAAAAATCTATCTACATCCCTGGAACTGATTTAGCAACTGTCACGTCAGATTAGAAACTCTAATAGTTTCAGGGATGCAGATGCTTTAATGAAAACAGTTAAAAAACAATTGTTTTTAAAAATATTTTTCTAAATTAAAAATTACGTTACATTTAGAAAACATTATAGAAAACGCAGCGTGTTTCTAGAAATAAAACTAATCCTGATACAAAAGCTCTAAATTAAAATTGCTCCATCAAAAAACCAAACAATCCTCTCCTTCAGGGAGCCAAATTATTTATCTAATATACCTAATACATCTTTATTTTCCGACATATTAATTATAAAATGGTTAAGGCCATCTCTGAACTTCCTTCCCTACAAGGAACGCCGAGATGCACGCGAGCATTTACAGTGCTTTATTAGTGGCAATTTTTGCTAATTAACTTGTAAATAACTTTTTATTATCAATATATTGTTAGGGGCGTCATGCTCCTAACCTTCAAAAAAAAGAATTAAGCTTGTCACTAGGTCTCAATTGTTATTATTATTTAAACTTGCAATCTCTCTGTTAATTAGCATTAAAGATCAGTGCTAAACTGCTAATAGTCTCAGTAGTCTGTACTTTATTAAAAGTTTAAAACAAATACATACATTCGATCAACGCAGTAAAGTAAAACAAACCTCTAGTTTTTATTTAAAAAACATTACATATAGTAAGCCTGTAACCTTTTTCTTTTACACACACACCCACACACACAATCTTGGCAATCATCTTTCTAGTTTATACATATGATTGAAGGGTCGCAACAGCATTCGTCTACAAGGCAGCAACAGCACAAGGCAGCAAGCCTGAAAAAAAGAAAGATCAAAGAAAATATCAGTAATTTCTTTCAATGTACCAAGTACCAACCTTTAGTAGCATTTCTCTTAGTTTTTTCTTATTTTGTAGAAAATAAGAGCGTACGTACCGTATATATTAAATTTTTTTTTTTACCAAATGTATTAGTTATTTATTCTTGCAATTAATGATGGAATAAAGAGGCGAATTATACGTACCATCCTTTGAGGAAACCGGTTTTTCGCCGAGGAGGGGGTGGAGCAGCATACTGAGGTGGTGCCATCACTGGAGGTCCTTGGTAATAACCTGTTATGCATTTTTTTTTCCAAAAGAAGAAATTAAAATTAGTATATTTCTACTACATGAATTGCCTTTCGAAATTATTATTTCAATTGCTAGGGAACAAGCTAGATTAATCTGCGGTTTAGCACAGGAGACAAAATATAAAGGTTTTTTTGTTCCTTTGGTAAGCGAAAACAAAAACAAAAACAAAATGATTCAAGCGAACCAAATACCTTGAGGAGGGTATGGATAAGCGTACTTTGGATCATTCATCTTTCTTCAATTTTGGAAGCAATTAACAGAAATTACGGGGATGTACCCACAGAGCAGAGATTAGAAGGCAAGAACAAAAGGAGAAAATATATTGGTAGCAGAGAATAGAATTTGATTGGGATTTGGAAACTATATATCGAATTAATGCTCGGTGGTTTAAATAAACGCAACCCGCCAGCCCTCATGCGACCGCGTTAAGGAATAAATAAGAAAAGACAAGAAAAGCAACCGCCTTTGAAGAAACTTCTCAAATTGCTGCTTGTTTATGAATATATTATTTCCGGTAAATATGCTAATTATACTTTTGATGTAATTTAACAAATAATTTAAATAAAAAATTCAAACTTTCAATGTTAATTTTATTATCTTGCTTTTCATAGTGTCTCTGAAAAAAAAAAAAAAAAGCTATTTTTGGGCCGGTTTGGACATTTTTGGAAAAACCCAGGAATCCGGAGTATATTTATTAATTTGTAATTAACTTTAGATAATAATAAAAATGTCGGTGGGGACACGGACTCATTGTAAGTTGGCTCTTTCAAAGAGAATTTATTTTTTATTTGTAAAAAATACTATAAAATATGAGAGGAATATAAATAGTATGTCTTGTTTTTTCATGCACAGAATAGAAAGATCGATACAATTTTACAGATCCAAAGTTCAAGGATTTTTTTTTTTTTTTCAGCTTGCCGATTAAGGCAAAAGCCTATAAATTGTATCCGATGGAACTAATCACTCAGTTTTGAGATATTTTATAGTGTATTCCCTACGTACAACAATGTACCGAGTTAAAACATTACATAAATAACCTTTTGTACAGTTGGTTACAAAAGAAAAACAATTAGGAGAACCGATAACTATTGACCAATGTTTTAAATAGCGTTTATAGCGTCATAGCGGGAAGGCTACAAAAAAAGCTATAGCGAATAGCGGAAGCTATTCCAAATAGCATTTTTTTTTTTTACAAAAAATATATTATATATTTGTACTATATATTAACATTATCTAAAGTTTCATAGAACAATAAATAACACCAAATTAATTAAGAAATTATAATATTCATATTGAACTAGTACAAAAGTCCATAGTTCAAAATATCCATAATAATATCATAAACTATCGATCTTTTTCTATACAAAATATCTAAGCATCATGATTCATTCTATTTTTTTTTTTCTATACAAAATAAATTTTATGGATCTTTATTTAAGCCCATATAAATTGTCTAAAAAAGCCCAATATGCATAGCGCGCAAATAGCGCGCTACACGCTATGCGCTATAGCGGACCGCTATTACCGCTATAGCGGCCGTAGCGCAATTAGCGTATTTTCATGCCATAGCTTAGCGTTTATGGTCCAAAAACGCTATAGCGCGCTATTTAGAACACTGCTATTGACCGTAAACCAGTGAAGGCTTGCGAACTGCGAAGTTGAAAAAAAAAAAATCTTTAGATCGTTAGAATTTTTATGTATAAAAAAATTGAAGTATTTTTCTTTTCTCTCTCTTATTTTATAATATTTTTTATAAATCAAAGAAATATTTTAAATTTAACATGTCAGGAAATATTTTTATTATTGTATAATAAAGTGTCAAATTCAACATCATTCGAATGTATATACCACTAACCTATTAAAAGAAGACGAAATTTTACGGTTTGAGATTAACTCCCAGCCGCTTGGAGATTCGGGCTAACGCAGGAGCAATATTAGTTGGCTTTGAGATTCGTGCCAAGTTAAAAAGAACGGTCCAGATCCACTAATTCTGACAGATTTCCTATTACGGTCTCTGAGAGGATCTGAATTCCTCTGCATTCTTATCGGGCTTTCAACAGAGAACACATTTTTTTTTTCTCGATTAGGTTTCATTTATCTGTTTGTTAAATTTGACCCTTAGGATGCCAAAATGCACGAATTATCAGATTGCACTGTCATGATTTCTTTTATTATTTCTTTCTAGCATCTCTAATTTCTTTTTAATGTTCAGTTTCAAACATTTTAACATGCCTTTTATTAAAGGAGAGTGATAGAGAAAAAAAAAAAGTTGTAGGAAAGCAATAAATCAAAGCATTTGGAAAATGAGGGTTTCCAATCCCATTAAGAATATAGTCTATCTATTAAAGAGCATTGAGAACTATACCACCTTTAGATCAGGTAAATTTTTTAGTCTGTCATTTATAATTTATTAAAAGAAAAAAAAAAATCATAAAGTTTCTTAGACCATAGGAAACGAATTCGGATCCAGTGAAGTATATATTTGAGTTTTAGATCGAGACCGTCTGATTCGAATCCGCAAAAATTCATCTCCGAAGTGAGCGCACACATCCCGACGACAAATTCGAATCCCGAGACGATCTCGAGCAACAATTCGAATCGGATGGTCTCGATCCAAAACTCAAAGATTGAGTTACTTTAGGGGATCCAGACCCATAGGAAACACCCTTGACCCATGAACCAATTTCAATTTATTGTAGCCCAAGAGATTCTAATTCAGGCCAAAATAGGTTAGCCCAACTGATGAAAATAGATGATAGTTAAAAGTCCATTGAAAATAGTCTCATTATAAGATTCTAAATAAAATAGTAATTACTAATCAATCCAACAGAGTCACAGAGCAACCAATTCCTCTAATAGTCTGACAAACATAGATTTAATTATGAGGGTTCAAATGCCTTCATTTTTGTATCTTCATCGTGTCTTCATTTTTAAAACGTTAATAAATCAAAATTTAAAACTTAAATGTCAAAATAAAATCGTTAGATGTGATTTATGTTATTTTCTCTATGTGCTCATACAAAAAATATCACATTTCGATTTTGTTTTATGTGAATCAATTATTTGAAAAATCAACGTCTAGAAATTATCCACATTAGTACGTTTTACAAGCTCTTGATGACAATTAAAATAAAGTTGAAATATTACAATTTTCTACCTATCTAAAAAAAATATTAAAAAGTTTAAAAAAAATGTAAAATTTGGTTTGCAAGTACATATTCATTTTATAATCATGTTGAACGGTTCGGATCGACCGTCAGAATTTTGAAAACTCAAATATTGAGCCGTAGCACGGACCAAACCGTGCTATGCATAGTACCGTAGCCTCACTCAAATTTATTTGAGAGAAGAGCATCTATGTCAGTAAAATAAAAAAGAATTAAATATAGTTGTCAGTCACTAAACAGAAATTAAATTAATTTTAATGTTAAATCTTTGTACTCGTGAAATTAACTTTTAATTGTTTTTAGCGACAACGTCAGTAATTTTTTAAAAAGATGGAGATCAAGCTTTCAAATTTTATACTCTTATTATTGCAATAAAGAATTTCTTTCTCATTTAGATTTCTAATCTATAACCCTACTCAGAGGACATCGTCTTTTGATATTAGAACAAATGTTAGTTCTCGACTACATCAGTAATTATTAAGAAGCTAGAAAGAGCGATAAAAACAAGAACTAATGAAAACAGTTAAAAAACAATTGTTTAAAAATATCTTTCTAAATTAAAAATTACGTTACATTTAAAAAACATTATAGAAAAGGCAGCGTGTTTCTAGAAATAAAACTAATCCATATACAAAAGCTCTAAATTAAAATTGCTCCATCAAAAAACCAAACAATCCTCTGCTTCAGGAAGCCAAATTATTTATCTAATATACCTAATACATCTTTATTTTCCGACATATTAATTATAAAATGGTTAAGGCCATCTCTGAACTTCCTCCCTTCCCTAGAAGGAACGCCCAGATGCACACGAGCATTTACAGTGCTTTATTAGTGGCAATTTTTGCTAATTAACTTGTAAATAATTTTTATTATCAATATATTGTTAGGGGCGTCGTGCCCCTAACCTTCAAAAAAATGAATTAAGCTTGTCACTAGGTCTCAATTGTTATTATTATTTAAACTTGCAATCTCTCTGTTAATTAGCATTAAAGATCAGTGCTAAACTGCTAATAGTCTCAGTAGTCTGTACTTTATTAAAAGTTTAAAACAAATACATACATTCGATCAACGCAGTAAAGTAAAACAAACCTCTAGTTTTTATTTAACAAACATTACATATAGTAAGCCTGTAACCTTTTTCTTTTACACACACACCCACACACACAATCTTGGCAATCATCTTTCTAGTTTATACATATGATTGAAGGGTCGCAACAGCATTCGTCTACAAGGCAGCAACAGCACAAGGCAGCAAGGCTGAAAAAAAGAAAGATCAAAGAAAATATCAGTAATTTCTTTCAATGTACCAAGTACCAACCTTTGGTACCAATTTTATTTCTTACTTTTTCTTACTATGTACCAACCTTTAGTAGCATTTCTCTTAGTTTTTTCTTATTTTGTAGAAAATAAGGGCGTAATACGTACCGTATATATTAAATTTTTTTTTTTACCAAATGTATTATTTATTTATTCTTGCAATTAATGATGGAATAAAGAAGTGAATTATACGTACCATCCTTTGAGGAAACCGGTTTTTCGCCGAGGAGGGGGTGGAGCAGCATACTGAGGTGGTGCCATCACTGGAGGTCCTTGGTAATAACCTGTTATGCATTTTTTTTTCCAAAAGAAGAAATTAAAATTAGTATATTTCTACTACATGAATTGCCTTGCGAAATTATTATTTCAATTGCTAGGGAACAAGCTAGATTAATCTGCGTTTAGCACAGGAGACAAAATATAAAGGTTTTTTGTTCCTTTGGTAAGCGAAAACAAAAACAAAAACAAAAACAAAATGATTCAAGCGAACCAAATACCTTGAGGAGGGTATGGATAAGCGTACTTTGGATCATTCATCTTTCTTCATTTTGGAAGCAATTAACAGAAATTACGGGGATGTACCCACAGAGCAGAGAATAGAAGGCAAGAACAGAGGAGAAAATATATTGGTAGCAGAGAATAGAATTTGATTGGGATTTGGAAACTATATATCGAATTAATGCTCGGTGGTTTAAATAAACGCAACCCGCCAGCCCTCATGCGACCGCGTTAAGGAATAAATAAGAAAGGACAAGAAAAGCAACCGCCTTTGAAGAAACTTCTCAAATTGCTGCTTGTTTATGAATATATTATTTCCGGTAAATATGCTAATTATACTTTTGATGTAATTTAACAAATAATTTAAATAAAAAATTGAGTTTTCAGTGTTAAATTTCATTATCTTGCTTTTTATAGTGTCTCTAAAAAAAAAATGGCTATTTTTTGGCCGGTTTTTGGGGAGAGAAAACCGGCCAGAAAATGACCGGTTTGAACATTTTTGGAAAAATTCAGAAATCCTGGGTATATTTATTAATTTGTAATTAACTTTGGATAATAATAAAAATGTCGGTGGGGACACGGACTTATTGTAGAGAACGGAGTAGGTCCGATGCCCATCGGACCTACTTTTAGGTTCAACGAGCATGATGACCGTCCGATCTAATTTAAGTTTGTGCGCACGAAATTAAAACAGACTCGCACGAATTTTAAAGCGTTTCGCACGAATCTTAAAATAAACGACGGTGATTAAACCCATCGAACCAAAGTAGGTCCGATGCCCATCGGACCTACTCTCAAGTGCTCATTGTAAGTTGGCTCTTTCAAAGAGAATTTATTTTATTTGTAAAAATACTATAAAATATGAGAGGAATATAAATAGAATGTCTTGTTTTTTCATGCACAGAATAGAAAGATCGATACAATTTTACAGATCCAAAATTCAAGGATTTTATTTTTTTTTCAGCTTGCCGATTAAGGCAAAAGCCTATAAATTGTATCCGATCGAACTAATCACTCGGTTTTGAGATATTTTATAGTGTATTCCCTACGTACAACACTGTACCGAGTTAAAACATTACATAAATAACCTTTTGTACAGTTGGTTACAAAAGAAAAACAATTAGGAGAACCGATAACTATTGACCGTAAACCAGTGAAGGCTTGCGAACTGCGAAGTTGAAAAAAAAAAAAATCTTTAGATCGTTAGAATTTTTATGTATAAAAAATTTGAGGTATTTTTCTTTTTCTCAATCTTATTTTATAATATTTTTTTATAAATCAAAGAAATATTTTAAATTTAACATGTCAAGAAATATTTTATTATTGTATAATAAAGTGTCAAATTCAACTTCATTCGAATGTATGTACTACTAACCTACTATAGATTTTCCAAATTATAAAAAAAAAAGACAAAATTTTACGGTTTGAGATTAACTCCCAGCCACTTTGAGATTTGGGCTAGTGCAGGGCAATATTAGTTGGCTTTGAGATTCGTGCCAAGTTAAAAAGAACGGTCCAGATCCACTAATTCTAAAATATTTCCTATTACGGTCTCTGAGAGGATCTGAATTCCTCTGCATTCTTATCGGGCTTCAACAGAGAGCACATTTTTTTTCTCATCTAGGTTTCATTTCTCTGTTTGTTAAATTTGACCCTTAGGATGCCAAAATGCACGAATTATCAGATTGCACTGTCATGATTTCTTTATATTATTTCTTTCTAGCATCTCTAATTTCTTTTTAATATTCAGTTTCAAACATTTTAACATGCCTTTTATAAAAGGAGAGTGATAGAAAAAAAAAAAAAGTTGTAGGAAAGCAATAAATCAAAGCATTTGGAAAATGAGGGTTTCCAATCCCATTAAGAATATAGTCTATCTATTAAAGAGCATTGAGAACTATCACCACCTTTAGATCAGGTAAATTTTTTTAGTCTGTCATTTATAATTTATTAAAAGAAAAAAAAAATCATAAAGTTTCTTAGACCATAGGAGACGAATTCGGATCCACTGAAGTAACTCAATCTTTGAGTTTTGGATCGAGACCGTCCGATTCGAATATGTGAAAATCCATTTCCGAAGTGAGCGCACACATTCCGACAACGAATTCGAATTCCGAGATGATCTCGAGCGACGAATTCGAATCAGATGGTCTCGATCCAAAACCCAAAGATTGAGTTACATTAGGGGATCCAGACCCATAGGAAACACCCCCTGACCCATGAGCCAATTTCAATTTATTGTAGCCCAAGAGATTCTAATTCAGCCCAAAAAAAGTATTTTCAGTTAGCCCAACTGATGAAAATAGATGATAGTTAGAAGTCCATTGAAAATAGTCTCATTATAAGATTCTAAAGAAAATAGTAATTGCAAGTCAATCCAACAGAGTCAGATAGCAACCTGACAAAATAAAATCGTTTATTTTTTGTGCCTCATCATGTCTCTATTTTTAAAAGCATTAATAAATTAAAATTTAAAACTTAAATGTCAAAATAAAATCGTTAGATGTGATCTATGTTACTTTCTCTATGTGCTGATACAAAAAATATCACATTTCGATTTTGTTTATGTGAATCAATTATTTGAAAAATCAACGTCTACAAATTATCCACATTAGTACGTTTTTACAAGCTCTCGATGACAATCAAAACAAAGTTGAAATATCACAATTTTTTACACGTGTATAGATAAAATGATGTAGATCATATCTAACTGTTTTATTTTGACTTTTAAGTTTTAAATTTTGAATTATTGAAGTTCTTAAAAATGAAGGCACGATGGAGGCACAAAAAATGAAGGCATTTGAACCCTCCTCTTTTAATTGTATACAAGAAAGTTCACTTTTCTTAGTTTACTGTAAACATTCTTTATCTACTTATCATTTAATAATCAATTCCTATTAAATATTTTCTTTTCTCAAAAGACTTAATTCTCCTAATAGATACTTTAATTATTTCAAACTCCTTTGGAATCCTTTCCATTACACAAACGCTACTTAAATTTACGATGATTGCACTGTACGCGGCCAAAGGTGATTTGTTAGGATAGTAATTTAAATTTGTGAAAATTTCTAGGTACACCCCTAAAAAATTTCAAAATTACTTATTTTTTCATCTAAAGTTCATAACATCATATTTACATTTCTAAATTTAAGAACTCACAACTTTATCCATTTTATTTTCTTTTTCAGTGTTGTAAATAACGATATGCACTCGTTAGACGGACATGATACCACCAAGCGATTAATCAGATATAATCGGAAATAATCGGCTGATTAGTCAGAAAAATCCATGACGGTTTGATTGCCGCCAATAACTAATCGGCCGATTAATCGGCCTAAACAACCTTTTTTTACAACACTAGTCTTTTCTATTACTAACTCATTTTAAATTCACAAAATACTCATTAACCCTTTATTAAAATTAAAAAAGATATGTAATATGTTTTAAGAAAATATCAGTCTTTTAATTGATTGGTTTTTGAAGACAAATTTAATTTCTCTACCTATTGACGTTTATACAATAATATTTAATAATATTGAAGTATATTTTAGTGTAAGCGTGTAAGATATATATTTGTTACGATAAGATGGAAAGTATATAGACAAGTATCCTCTCCATTACTGTAAAAGATTCTCTTCACTTTACGGTTTGAGATTAACTCTTAGCCGCTTTCAAATTCGGGCTGACGGAAGAGGCAGTATTATTGAGCTTTGAGATTCGTGCCAAGTTAAAAAGAACGGTCCAGAGAAAAGTAATTGTAAAAAAGTTCCCTATTACAGTACTGGGGAAGATCTGAATTCGGGGCTGCTTTCACATTCGTGTGAAAGCAGCTGGGGACTGTTTGGATTCAAACTAAGATATGAATTCGATTTGTTACGGCATGGGGAGGGAACGAATATATTCCTCCAAGGAAACAAGCAGCAATTTGAGAAGTTGCTTTTCTTATCTTTGCTTATTTATTCCTTAACGCGGTCGCATGAGGGCTGCCGGGTTGCGTTTATTTAAACCACCGAGCATTAATTCGATATATAGTTCCCAAATCCCAATCAAATTCTACTCTGTTCTTGCCTTCTAATCTCTGCTCTGTGGATACATCCCCGTAATTTCTGTTAATTGCTTCCAGAATTGAAGAAAGATGAATGATCCAAAGTACTCTTATCCATACCCTCCTCAAGGTATTTGGTTCGCTTGAATCATTTTGTTTTTGTTTTCGCTTACCAAAGGAACAAAAAAACCTTTATATTTTTGTCTCCTGTGATAAACCACAGATTAATCTTGTTCCCTAGCAATTGAAATAATAATTTCGAAAGGCAATTCATGTAGTAGAAATATACTAATTTTATTTCTTCTTTTGGAAAATAAAAAAAATGCATAACAGGTTATTACCAAGGACCTCCAGTGATGGCACCACCTCAGTATGCTGCTCCACCTCCTCCTCGGCGACAAACCGGTTTCCTCGAAGGATGGTACGTATAATTCGCTTCTTTATTCCATCATTAATTGCAAGAATAATTAAGAAAAAACTAAGAGAAATGCTACTAAAGGTTGATACATAGTAAGAAAAAGCAAGAAATAAAATTGGTACCAAAGGTTGGTACATAATACATTGAAAGAAATTACTGATGTTTTCTTTGATCTTTCTTTTTTTAGCCTTGCTGCCTTGTGCTGTTGCTGCCTTGTAGACGAATGCTGTTGCGACCCTTCAATCTTATGTATAACCTAGAAAGATGATTGCAAGATTGTGTGTGTGGGTGTGTGTAAAAGAAAAAGGTTACAGGCTTAATCACTATATATATGTAATGTTTGTTAAATAAAAACTAGAGGTTTGTTTAACTTTACTGCGTTGAATGTATGTATTTGTTTTAAACTTTTAGTAAAGAACAGACTACTGAGACTATTAGCAGTTTAGCACTGATCTTTAATGCTAACAGAGAGATTGCAAGTTTAAATAATAACAATTGAGACCTAGTGACAAGCTTAATTCTTTTTTTGAAGGTTAGATGGCATGACGCCCCTAACAATATATTGATAATAAAAAGTTATTTACAAGTCCTAATTCATCCATCTCACGCATATGTTACAAATTAATTAGCAAATATTGCCGCTAATAAAGCAATGTAAATGCTCGCGTGTATCTGGGCGTTCCTTCTAGGCGTGACAAAGCCATTCATGTACATCAATAGTCATATCGTCATTAATCAATAGCGGCATAGTTTTTTATTTCTGAGAAAAAATCCTCCGATTCCTCTCGAGGGTTTGTCCCGCCCTACTGGGATTTGTCTTGTGGTTTGCCACGCTTAGCTAAGTGTTTTCCCATTTAGTGTGCAGATTTGAATGTTAAAACTGGGTAATAGGCCCTGCCAGAAGGACCTCGCTTAGGTGCATTCCCATATGATGTGATCTCGTGTTCTCAATATATCCATTTTATAGAGCGCACAACATGTCCGATTAGTGGGGCATCCCCTTTCCATCATACCTCCCGTTGCATTAATCTATTTTGCAGAAGTAATCATAGAAATATCTTGACCTTTGTCGGAATCTTCATCTTCCACAGCGTACACGGGTGGAGGCAGCGAACTCCTCGTCCATCCGTGCTCCATCTCCATATTACCTCTCCATTCTGCTGATCGGATTGAATCGAGCACGTACGAGTAGACAAGCTTATATCAGAGAGCGTGAGAATGCTTTAATTTTCATATCAATTTTCCACGGTGTGTTAAAATAAACGGCTAGTTTTTAAATTTGATAGGGAATAGTGTTATGTAATTAATAGACTAGAAGATAGTGGTTGTAATTAAATAGAATAGGTTCATATTGTAATGGCTAGTTTTTCTATTTCTTCTATAAATAGAGATAAATGTAAAGCTGAAAATAAGTTTGTAATAATAATTTGTTTTCTTAAATCTCTTCCCTTCTCTCTTACAAAAATTAACACGGTGGATTATGTTGAATTTTGATAAAGAAAAAAATGACCTATTACAGCAATATCATTCAAATAATGGAATTTTTTTTTGTGAAATCCGGTTTTATTTTAATCGAAATTAAAAGTTGTGAATTTTTTGTTAAAATATTGGTCAGATTTTACTGTGCTCTGTTCACTTGTCCAGGGATTGTGTGTGCTGGTGTCTCACTACAAACACACATTGTTAGAAAATGGATTTACAATACCGGATTGTGATTAAAAAATATTCTTGAACAAATTTTATTAACAAATCTTTTAATAGAGGAGGTACTTATTTTATTAAAACAAAATCGTACATATATTATTAGCAGAGGAAGGTTCCGATATTTTTATTAATACCCAAAAAAAAAAACAAATTATCAAATCTGCTCCCACCCCAAACTTATTTTTATTTCTACCCCAACCGCCCGTCCACTGGGCGGTCCAGTTTCCCCACCTGACCGCCCAGCAGCTGGGCGGTCCGCTAGTGTTTTTTTTTTTTTTTAGAGACAATATGAATATCAAGATGTTGAATTCTTAACGCTAAAAATTCGAATTTTTTTTGTAAATATTAGTTAGATTACTTCTTTTAAGCATATTTATACTAAAATACGCTAAATTACTTGGAATTATGTTAAATTACGTTGAGTTACACTATATTAAGTTAAATTACATTAAATTACTTCAAACGGTCATAAAACGGCGCTCGAGTGTCCGATTTCAGCAAATGACCACTTTTCGGTCATAAAAGAAGTAATCTAACTAATACATTTGCATTGTTCCTTTTTAAGCATATTTATACTAAATACGCTAAATTACTTGAAATTATGTTAATTACGTTGAGTTACACTAAATTACTTTAAGTTACTTTAAAATTACGCTAAATAATAATAATTTCGCTAATTATGCTGAAATATAGTAAATTATGGTAAACTCCGTAAAATTATGCTAAAGTAGACCGATTCTGTGTCATCTTTCATGAATCATAAAAAATAGTAAAAAAATTCCGAAATAGTAAAAATTGGTATTCTACAAGTTCATTATGTAACTAATTTACTGAGCTACTTGGATTGAATAATAGAAATGAAAATCTTAATCGGAAACTTCAACTCAAGTTTTGAGGCTCTTTCCTTAGTTTTTTGGCAATTCTGAATTTCGGAATCCAGCATCGCGGGCACGGACGCATGCGCATTTTCGCAAGCTTTCCGAAAAGTGGTCATTTGCTGAAATCGGACACTCGAGCGCCGTTTTATGACCGTTTGAAGTTTCGTCGTCGTTTTTCGCCTTTTTAGTGAAGATATCGTCCCTATTCATATGTAATTTACCGTATTTTAGCGTAATGTAATGTAATTTAACTTAATATAGTGTAACTCAACGTAATTTAACATAATTCCAAGTAATTTAGCGTATTTTAGTATAAATATGCTTAAAAGAAGTAATCTAACTAATATTTACAAAAAAAATTCGAATTTTTAGCGTTAAGAATTCAACATCTTGATATTCATATTGTCTCTCTAAAAAAAAAAAAAAAAAAAACACTAGCGGACCGCCCAGCTGCTGGGCGGTCAGCTATGGAAACTGGACCGCCCAGTGGCTGGGCGGTCAGCTATGCATAGTGGACCGCCCAGCTGCTGGGCGGTCAGGTGGGGAAACTGGACCGCCCAGTGGACGGGCGGTTGGGGTAGAAATAAAAATAAGTTTGGGGTGGGAGCAGATTTGATAATTTGTTTTTTTTTTGGGTATTAATAAAAATATCGGAGGAAGGTTCTAATGCTTTTATTTTTTGTGTCTTTATTATGTTTTTATTTTTTTTAATATTAATAATTTTAAAATTTGAAAGTCAACAATATAAAACCGTATATGTGAGCTATATTATTTTTCTCTACATGCACATAAATATAAATCAAATCTGCATATAAATGATAAATCAAATCTAAATGTAAAACTAAAATGAGCATACATTTGACTCAGTCAAAAAGACTGTGAATTTGACTAAATTAAATTAATATATTAGACATTTTAAAAAACAAAAAAATCATCAATCAGTTACTTATGAATATTTATATAATATTATTCTTAAATATTTAGTTTACTATTTTTGTACCAACACATAGAATAAAAAAAAGCAAAGAAAAATGGAAAACATACATTTTTTTGTGTGGCAAAGTATCAGATCCTTTTCCTTCATTTTAAACAAATGGATGCGTCAGATCCAGCTCAATAAAAATACACTTTATTAGAAGGCCAATAAGGGAAAAGACAGAATCAATCTTTTGATGTACTGGTAAAAAATAATGTTCTCTCTGTGAAAAAGTCACATATTCATAGAACTAATCAGCAACTTATTTAGGTTTCTAATATTCAAGTTAAATGAAAAGGCAGAATTATGAGTTTAACAAACTAATTTGATTCTATGTTAAGCTTATAGCGTTCGGCAACCATGGCTTAGAGCTCTTTAGTGCTTCTTAGTATAGTGACAAATGAATTATTCGGGTTCGGTTCGCGAGGTCAAAAATTCGTGATTCGGAAATAATTCGGGTATAATGCGATAATGATTCGGAATTATCAGGCCAGAGATCTCAGTCCTACAAGGAAACAAAAAAAAAACCCAAAAAAGAATGTTCTGGAAAAAGTTCGGTCAACCAAAAAAAATGTTTGGGAAAAGTTCGTAAAATTTACGAATTATTCAGTAATAATTCGGTCAAAGTTTGGTCAATCAAAAAATTCGACGTTTGATTCGTCATACAAAAAAAAAAAATTATTCGCGAATCTTGTAACTATGCTTCTTAGTGCTCTAAGGAGTCTTAAATTCATCGGATGGATGCTCCTTTATCAAGCTTAATGTCACATCGCTCTTTTTGTTTACTTTTTTTAAGTTTGCTAATTTTTTTAAACTATGATTTTAACTTCCTTAGTGTACGTATGCACAATTAATTGTTAGCGTGGCTTTAGTTCAAAGAAACTGTTTGCCTCACCACTTTAATTACTAAATGTGTTTGAAAGAAAAATAATATATTCTCCTAAGTAGAAAGAAGCAAGTTCGAGAGAATTTGGGCATGGTCAAATTGTTAGATATTATTGTTTCAACAAGTCGGTTGGCTGCTATGCCGTTGCTTGGAGCTTATAAAATAATATATAATATTTGTTAGAGGTTTAAATGTTTTTATTTTTTTGGTCTTCATTGTCTTTATTTTTAAAATTACAATAATTTAAAATTTAAATGTCAAGATAAAACTATTAGATATGATTTATGTCATTTTCTCTATTTACATGTAAAATGTCATGACATTTCGATTTTTTTTATTAGTATCAAGAGCTTGTAAAAATACACCACTGTGAATAAATTCTGGAAGTTGACTTTTCAACTTGTTGATCCATATAAAACCTAAATCAGAAAGTGTTAATTTTTTATGTACGTGTGGAGAAAATAATATAGATCATATCTAATTGTTTCATGTTAACTTATAAATTGTAGAATTTTTATTATTAGAAAATTAAAAAGTAAAAACATGATAAAAACACAAAAAATAGAGATATTTGAACCCTCTATTTTTATTATACTAAGAACCATAACCAAATTAATTCACTACCACCCAAAAAATAATCTGCTATGTTTTTCTGTTCCAATAAGCTTTCATCTTTTGTTTTGGCATCTTCTTTTGTGAAATCACTGAAATTCCAACTAATTAAAAAAAAAATTAACAAGAATGAGTGATCCCAAGTATATGTATAGGGGCGGACCCAAGTGGAATTAGGGGGAAGTTGGATTTTAAAATTTATGGAGATCTATAGGTCCGAATCAACTGTCTTTTTCTGAAAAAAAATTTGTCTCTTTTGAAATTTTGATATGTAATTTGGATAAATTTGAGGTTAAAATTAGAATAAATCCTTGAATTCGGATTGATAATTAGAACTAAAAGTTAGAGCATTGTTTTCTTTATCTAATACTCAATTAGCTAATGAGTTTGAATCTATTAACTATTTAAATTCGATTCGATATTTTTTTTACTCCCTAACGAAAATCCTAAATATGCTCCTGTATACATATTTATATTTAGCTCAAGGGATAAATGGATGAATCTTTTTATGGCAAGTGCTCTGTAACCGGCCTTGCTTAGCAGGGTCAATTTAAAAAAATCAAATACTAAAATAATGTAAGGTAGAACAATATGTTAAACATAAGTATTTAATGCAAAAAAAAATAAAAAAATCCAAGTTGTTTTATTTTCTTGGTGATCACACGTGGAAGGCCAATACTAGTTGATTTAAAATCTGCCTACCTAGTTAACACTAGTCGATTTAAAAAAATTCATCACTGTATATGATGGAATGGGCTAATAACTATCTCCCATTAATTGGCCTTCTAAACATTCCCATTTATTTTTCATGTATTTAAAAACGCACATTTAAATATTTTATAATGCATGCTTAATTATTATTAAATGCTTACACATTTACTTATTGTATAATGTGTACTAATCTATTTCAGTACGAAGCATTATTGATAAGTTAGAAATTGTTCGAAAAGATGTATGACAAGTCGAAATTTCCGATCCCGACCTTTTTATATATTAAATTTCATTTTTTTCCTACATATTTATATATGAACTTTTGTTTTCTTAAATACAAAAATCGGTGAATAATAATAATATGTGTTCACCTTTTTTAACAACATAGAAATAATTATAAATATTGGGAAATAAAAAAAAAGAAATGCAAGTACTTTTATTTTTAATTTGATCTTCTTTGCTTTTGCAAATGAAAAAAATTAATGCTTTGGTTGCTTTGTAGTTGAGATTACAAGTCATGTAGCTTTTATTTATATATTGTTATGTATCTATTTAAGTTAACAAAAATTTATTCAACATTTTTAAATTACAAGTCATGTTGCTTTGTAGTCCGACATTTTTATTAATATCCAAAGTTTAATAGAAATTAATATTTATGCCCAGAATTCTGGGGTTTCGCCAAAAATGTCCAAACTGGCCATAAAATTGCTGGTTTACTCTCCCCGTAAGCCAGCCATTTTATGGCCGGTTTACTCTTTTTTTTTTAGACACTATGAAAAGCAAGATAATGAAATCTAACACTGAAAATTTGAATTTTTTTGTTTAAATTATTTGATAGATTACTTCTTTTGATATATAATTAGCATATTTATACTAAAATACGCTAAATTACTTGAAATTATATTGAATTACACTATATTAAGTTAAATTACACTAAATTACATTACATTACGCTAAAATACGGTAAATTACGCTAAATTACATATGAATAGGGATGATATCTTCATTGAAATGGTGAAAAACAATGACGAAACTTCAAATGGTCATAAAACGTCGCTCGAGTATCCGATTTCAGCAAATGACCACTTTTCGGAAAGCTTGCAAAAATACGCATGCGTCACTGACAGTTTTGTGGTTTTTTGAAATTTCAGAATAGCCAAAAAATAAAGAGAAGAGTCTCAAAACTTGAGTTGAAGTTTCCGATTAAGATTTTCATTTCTATTATTCAATCTAAGTAGCTCAGTAAATTAGTTACATAATGAACTTGTAAAATACCAAGTTTTACTATTTTTCAAATTTTTTTAGCATTTTTATTATTCATGAAAGATGGCTCAAAATCAGTCTACTTTAGCATAATTTTGCGTAGTTTAGCGTAATTTACCGTATTTCAGCATAATTAGCGAAGTTATTGTAATTTAGCGTAATTTAACGTAATTTAGTATAATTCAACATAATTTATTGTAATATAGGTAATCTAATGTATGTTAGCATAAATATGCTAATTATAAATAGAAAAAAGTAATCTAACAAAAAATTTAAACAAAAAATTCAAATTTTTCAGGGTTATATTTCATTATGCTCTTCATAGTGTCTTTAAAAAAAAAGAGTAAACTGACCATTTTTGGCGAAAATCGGAAATTCTGAAAATAAATATTAATTTCTTATTAACTTTGGATATTAATAAAAATGTCGGCTTTGTAGTTGAGATTGCAATAATTTGAGTGGTCCATATATAAGTCACCGGTTTTGCGCCACGTGTGGAATGTATACAGTCGCATTGACCAATATCCGATTTTTAAATAGCATTAAGAAAATAATAAATTAATCGGTAGTATCGGTTTCCTGAAAATTGTAAAAATAGCATGACCGTGATTAACTTGTGGGTCGCAACTCCGTCCCGTTTGGCTTTTTCTTCGCAAAGCTCCAGCTCCCAAACTAGAGGGACAGATATCCTCTCAGGTACCTGACTCAAGCAAATTGCAACGGCCGACCTAGATTAATTTTATCTGGGTCAAACTTAATTCGGTGTCTATTAAGACTGTAGGGGGTCTATTTTGAGATTCGTGCCATGTTAATTGGGTCGTCCGATTATAATTTGCTTGAGTCAGGTAACATGAGGTGATGTGAATTCAAACTAGAGGCGTCAATGACACTCTTTTTTATATGTTTATCCGATTCATATTGTATTTGATAAAACGGGTACGGATATCGGATACGGGTATGGCGTATGGGTAAAAAAAAAATTCGTTATCTAAACAGGTATGAGTACGTGTAAAGTCTATTCCATACCCGTTACCTGATCAGATAATTATAAAAAAAAATTATATATATTATATATATTAATGAGTAATAAATTTTAATTCTCCAACTATTTTTTATAGTTGTGTTACGCTTAATTAACTATTAAAACATGTACATAAATTTTCACAAATTCCAATAAAGTTTATTTTTTTACTTGAATCCCAATAAAGTTTAGATCTTTATAACATGTATATATTTGTGAAATGAATGTGTTTTAATGTATTATTTAGTAAATAATATTTTTTATTATAATAGCATTATCCGTTATTTACCTGCTACCATTTCGTTATCCGACAACCATAACGGGTAAGGGTAGAGTACATGTAATATAATTCGTAACAGGTAAAGGTAGAATACGAATAAAAATAATTTGTAATGGATACGGGTATGAAAATGCTTACACCCGACTCTTACCGTACCCGTTGACAACCCTACCCAAACCATACGTCCGAGATTAGATTTATCTCTGTTTTATTTATTTTTCTTATCTGTTTGTCAGTGATTACTTTTTTTTGGTGTTTTCGTTACTTGAGATCTTATGCTATTATAACTCAGAATAAACAACTTATTTCGTTGTAACTTTAATGTACAATTAAATACAGATTATATAAATTGTGGTATTAAGTTCAGATATCATATTCGACATCTTCTAAAGATGAAAGATTGAAATTTAATGCTCTACTGAAAAGTTCAGGTTCGATAAGTAGAAGATTAGAATTAAGGAAGCTGATATGAGTACCCACAGTTGAGTATCCGTACTGTACCCACACCTAAATTGCTATAACTGCTTGTGGGAACCATAACCATTCTAAAACTGTAATTTTATTTATATTAATAATAACATTATTCTAGAATTAAAGACACTCATTGAATTTTTAAAAGTTCTATTCCATTATGGATAAGAACTAAGAACCAATGATTTGTGTACAGTAAAAAATAGTGTATTAATCCAGATTTGAATACTTATCCATATATTGCTCGGTACCTCTTGATAATGAAGTCTCAACTAAAATTTCTTTACCTCTAGTTCTCTACTTAAAACAAAATAAGCAATGCGACAACTAACAAAAAGAAACATGATATATTAGTGATCAGATTTTATGCTAAATTATACTAGTTATCTTACCGGTCTATATCGAACATCAGGTATGGAAAATAAATCAAGTTCAATATGTTTTGTATATATTTAATTTCTACAAAAAAGTGAGATTTTTTTTTTTAAAAAAAGAACACTATAGCTGAACGTTATAAACTATAATGTCCAGTTACAGTGTTTTATATTAATTAGAGGTTATTAGCAATCAAATTAATTGAATGTTATGATATATAACGTCCAATTACAGAGCCTGAACGTTACAAACCATAACGTTCTTTTTAATTTTAAAAATCTAACAAAACTGTTTCTCATTGTCTCTCATTGTCGATATTTTTGTTTTTGTTTTTCCTATTAATAAAAAAAACGGAAGATGCATTGGCCCACTGAAACAGGTCCACATCCATTCGCGGCCGTCTATCTACTTCACACCGGGCCCACACCCCAACCTCCAATAGTTCAATCCAGACGCGTATCCGTCCTTGTTCACCCCCCTTCTCTTTTCTTTCCCAATTCATCTATTTCTCCTCTTCCCACCTCTATCTAGATCAAGAGAGAAAACCTAAGTACTCAACAGACGTTTCCTTCCTATCTCTATTTCTTTTTCTCTGGTGATACTCTAAACAGGAGAAAATGGAATTGAATGGGAATAAGGATAGTTCTACACCCTCTGCTGGAAAGAGGAAAGGAGGAGACAAGAAGGATCTGTTCCATGTTATACACAAGGTTCCAGCTGGTGATAGCCCCTATGTTCGAGCTAAGCATCTTCAGGTTTAATTTATTTCTGAATTTCATGTTATAATTCATTTATCTATCATTTTTATATAGCCTAATTTATCGTGTCTATAAGTTTCTATTGTAAGTTAGGGTTTTGCTATAGCTCAGGCAAATATTCTACAGTCTATATATAGCGTTATTTCTTCTATTGGAAAGGAAATTAATGATCATATAGTGTGATTTCCTTGTTCTATTTTTGCCACTTTTTAAGGTTTGCGTAGGACTTGAGTTTCTCAACGGTAATTTTGGCGTTTCATGCTTAAAAATTACTTTTATAGCTAGTGGCTTCGACAAGCATAAGCTCTGTTGTGGAATTCCATTAGTCCATGATTTATATAACAAATTGCCAAGCAAAAGAAAAATGATTGATTGTTGCTTTGTAACTGGAGATACCTAGAAGTAATTATATTATACATGTGTAAATTTGTTAACATATTCTTAACATTTCCAAACAATATGATTTTACAGTTTACACGTGCAATGTTCATCATTATGAACATTTCTATAAATTTCAGTCACCCACTTGCTTTCCACTATAATTGTGTACCACAAATTAGTAATTGTAAATGCAATTTGACCATTTTGACTCCATTTAACAGGTTAATTATTGTAATTCATATGCTATAGTATTATGATGATGCTTATGTTTTGATTTCTTTGTTTTTTCCATTATAAGCAAGGTCTAAATTTTGCATTTCAGTTATGACAATGCAATTATATAGAATCATTTTAATGAAAAATCAATGTGTTATAAAATGATTAAAGCAGCTCATAATTATCTATTATAGCAAAAATAATATTTTTCCGAGAAGATTTCTTCATTTATTAATTGTTCTGGCCTGGCCAAAACTTTAGGATCTACAGAGAGCAGATAAAGGCATTTTAGGTCCAGATTGTCATTTAGTATTGGAGCACTGTTAGCATTGATAACAGGCATATGTTGGGGAATCATCATTTTAAAATTTCAAAAGTATCTGAAAGTTTTGCATGTCAACTGTTCAAGTCCCTACTTACAATATTTAGTGTATCAGGTCATTAATTTTTTATTTTTACTTGAAAGGATGGAAAGAAAAATGAGGACCACAAATGAAGACAAAGCATTACTTATTGTTGAATTTTGGAGTTGAATTAGATGCTTATATAATAGAATGACAAAAAATAATTATTTGTTGTGTGTCAGCTTGTGGAGAAGGATCCAGATGGTGCTGTTGTATGGTTTTGGAAGGCAATAAATGCAGGTGATCGAGTCGACAGTGCTTTGAAGGACATGGCAGTGATCATGAAGCAACAAGACCGCACAGGGGAGGCTATAGAAGCAATCTGCTCCTTCAGACATCTCTGCTCTAAACAAGCACAAGAATCCCTCGATAACCTCCTAATTGACCTCTATAAGGTAATTAATATTTTGAGGCCAAATAGGTTTCTTTATTGTAATTTTGGGAAGTACACTTCATTTAAGCCTATTTCAATAGTTTTCATCACAATTCTGTACTTGGGATACCAAGCAATTAAACACTTTGTTGGTGTTGTTTTGTGGTCGATTTTTTTAGTCTTTTTGGTACACAATGAGTGATGCGTAACTTTCTTTTGGCAGAAATGTGGAATGGTAGAGGAACAGATAGAGCTATTAAAGCAAAAGCTAAGGATGATATATTTAGGAGAGGCTTTCAACGGGAAGGCAACTAAGACAGCTCGATCTCATGGCAAGAAGTTTCAAGTCTCAATCCAACAAGAGACCGCTAGAATTCTGGCAAGTAGCCATGATTTTATTTAACTTGAAATAGTTTCAATAGATTTTATTAACCAATGTACAAATGACATTAATATTGTTTAAATTGTACGGATAACATAAAACAAAGCTTAAGTAACTCATGACATGACATGTCATTATTTATGAACATTTAATAGGGTAACCTTGGATGGGCATACATGCAACAAAACAATTACAAAGCGGCTGAAATGGTGTACCGAAAAGCCCAATCAGTCCAGCCCGACTCGAACAAAGCGTGCAACCTTGGCATTTGCCTAATGAAGCAAGGCCAACTTGACGAGTCACACCAAGTGTTGCTAGATGTCGTGCTAAAAAAACTCCCGGGCTCTGACGATGGCAAGACTGTCGACCGTGCCAAAGAGTTGATAAGTGAGGTCGAAACGATGCGGTCCACCCTGCCACCATTTGAAACTGGTTTTAGTGTTGAAGAGGAGATCATTGAGAGACTTGATATTGTGTTCAATGAATGGACCCCTTTTAGATCCAAGAGGTTGCCTATTTTTGAGGAAATTTTAAGTGATCAAATAGCTTGTTGATCTGTATTTATTTGTTCATTTTTGCTGGTCCGTTTTGTTATTTTATTTGTTTAAGGGGTTCTTGTGATAAATTTGATTGTAGCATAGGTGAGAAGCGCAGCTGGGATCTCCCAATTCTTTATAAATTGGAGATGATCCAAATCTGAATGCTTCTGGGTCATGTATAATTTAGTTCGATGCTACCAAACAAGTAGTTGGGTTCTTTTTATAAGACAGACCCACAGTAGTTATTAGGTGTTGAAAGGTAAATAGAAATTGATACTTGAATTGTGTATCTGTTTGTGCATCACCATCTCTGTGATTTGACAATAATAAAGTTTTTTTTTTTTTAAATCTGTTTTAAATTATCTGTTTTCTCAACTTGGATGTGGTAATTAAGCAGTGCAATGGCAAGACAATTAATCCACCCAAATTGAATTACATTAAAAATTACTTGTTTTCTCAACTTTGGTGAATGGTGCTTTTACTGGGACTTGGAGATTGCACGAGCATGCAAAAGCTAAATTGATTTGACCAGTGCATGGAAGAAAGGAAAATAAAGGAAGGCAAAGGAGGAAAGAAAGAGAAAAAGCTTCACACCCCAATTAGTTTCAGCACTAAGCTTAGCAAGTTACTAGAACAAAGCTAAAAGATCATCTCTGCAGAAATATATATACCCCCTTTTAAATCAATTATGTAAAGGAAATATATCTGGACATACATATTTCTAGTTTCCTTTGCTGTCTTTATTCAATCTAGACCGTCCAATTTTAATTTAATCATCTTGAACATTACACAAATTTTGAGAGAGGTGTGCATGCAATGATGCAATCATGTAGATGTGCTTTGAACTCTGGATACGGACTTTGATGCATCTTTGTCGTCAAAATCCCAACTGGAAATGCAAATCCAAATTAAAGGAAAAAAGAAAAGAGGCCCAGCGGGGCCCAACTTTTGAAGCGCAAGGAGGGCTCGAAATTCACAATTTCACGTTCACAAACTGAGAATTGCTTTTTCTCCTCTCATTTCCTGGTCCTACAAAAGCGCGGCAGATTCGCTTGAGATTCCAAGCACAAAGGAAAAACAAAAGAAGGATCTGTCATAAAAAAAAAAAGGACTTAAAATGAATAAAGGGAATTAAATAAAGGACTATGCTTCGCGTCCCAGAAATGCACCTCCTTGCCACCACTTGAGAGTAGGTCAGATGGGCATCGGACCTACTCTGGTTCGATGGGTTTAATCACCATCGATTTTCTTTAAGATTCGTGTGGAATGCTTTAAACTTCGTGCGTGTCTGTCAATTTTCGTGCACACAAATCTTAAATTAAATCGGACGGTCATCATGCTCATTGAACCTAAAAGTAGGTCCGATGCCCCTACTCCGTTCTCCCTTGCCACAACCCTCATAAATTTAGGGTAAGTTTCAGCTAGTGTCAATAATTAACTTTGTTTCTAAACATAAATTTATGAGGAGGGTTCAAATACCTTTAATTTTATATACTTTAATAACTCAAAATTTAAAACTTAAAAATTAAAATAAAACTGTGAGATGTAATCTATATGATTTTCACTATGTGCTCAAAAAAAATTATCACATTCGATTTTCTTTTTATGTGAATCAATAAGTTGAAAAATGAACTTCGAGAAATTATTCACATCACTACATTTTTATAAGTTCTTGATGACAAACATAAAAAGTTGAAATATCATAATTTTTTACACGTGCGTGGATAAAATGATGTAGATCATAAATAACAGTTTTATTTTAATTTTTAATTTTTAAATTTTGAGTTATTAAAGTATTTAAAAATGGAGGCATGATGGAGACACAACAAATGGAGGCATTTGAAACCTCCTCTAAATTTATTTAAAATACGGGGAGGTAAGTTGATTGAGAAAATTAAAGTTTCGATTTGTGTGCAAATTTAATTAAGTGACCAGTTTGAAATTAGAATAATGTTTAGTAACAATGATAGAATTATGTAATAAACGACACAACTAGTTATTACAATTGAAAAGTCTGAAATAAAGAAAACAACCTAATAATCAACCAAAAATGTCTTCTAATCTCGCTCACCAAAACAAAAGCAATTCTATGAATGTAAATTATAGTCTTTTAATTGCTTCAAATGTAGGGGTGAAAATGGATCGGATACGGAGCGGATAGTGGTAAAATCATATCCATATCTGTTTTTATTTTTTTGGATACAGATTGGATATTAGACAGATACATATCGGATCAGATATTTTTTAAAAATATATAAATCTCAATAAAAAATACCAAATTTCATAATATTTATCTAATTATAATGATGAATAACATATTTTTGTTCATAATATATATTAAACTATATGGTATATATCTACTATTCGGATACAGATAATTGAAACATAAAATCATTTTATTATTCATATCCACACGGATATTCGGATATCGGACATCCATATCTAATTTTCCGAATACGGATCGGATATTATCCACTCCGTTTTCACCCATGTTCAAATGGCATTAGCAAAATCCTATTAGAAAAGGATACAAATATTTCTTTATTTAGGTGGGATAACAGAGTTAAATATTTAACTTTCATAAAAGTAAAGCAATTTTTTTTTCAAATAACATACACTATATGCATCTCCTCAGATAACTGACTAAAATAGTATGTATTCAGATAGTTTTATAAAAATCGATCATTTTGAGATTTGAAACAAATGGTTTAAATGCTATCATCTGAAGTAAGTACTTAATTAAGGTGACGTGAAATAACATAACTATGGAGAAAGAAAGATAGCACCGTTGGTTAGAAAAAATATCCTAAGACTGTTAGCTACTCAAAGTAACTTTGCAACTTCTGTCAATATTTTAAAAAAAAAATAACACAAGTATGATACATTGTTTGCAAACTTTAGGTGACCCATAGCAAATAATCCAGAACAAAAACTTTACACCAAAGACACTACGAATACACTATATATACCCTTCATAGACCATCTTAATTCTTACCCCATATATATCTCAGTCCATCTCTCTCAAGTCTCAGCAAGCACCTCTTATCCGGATAAATTAAGGGTATGGGGAGAAACTAAACATACACTAATGAGCAGTGGTGATAACAAATTTTACAAGACGCCCAAGCCTAAGGTCACAGTAAGAAGGGCATTATGGGAAGATCAGGTGGATTGTTGTGCTTATTTTGCATTGGACTTGTGCTGCTTGTTGCCACAAAAAACGGGCCCCCGCCAGGCTTTGCTTCCATTGCCATTGCCAACTTGCCATCGGTAACGGGTATGAAACATAGACCCGTCCGGGTCCGGCCCGCTAATACAGAGGCCTTCAGGAGCAGCAAGAGGAGGGTCCCAAGGGGTCCTGATCCAATCCATAACAGGTACTTGTACTCGCCTCTTTCTGGGATTCGGATCTTCTGTGGTGGTTGGAGGAGTGGACATTTATGTTTGGTATGTTGGAATTCGTTTTTCTTTTTCTTTCTCCCGTTGTTTGGAAACAATTATTTCAATTTTGACTTGTGAGTTATTATATATCTTAAAAATAATATATGTTTTGTACCATAAAAAATATGAAAAATGATGCCCCATTTAATTAATTCATAAATCATGTATATGTGGTGCAATTTGAAAATTACCAGTAGATGATTAATTTAAGTACAAAACATGGGTTATTTCAATTAACCTCTTCATAGTTAACTTACTAACAAGATTAATGTGTATTATTTTTTTGTCAGACGAACAAAAAAGATGACAATGTCGACATCAGGAAGAGCATAGTTGGCACATGCATCAAAGGCATATATAGTAAATGCATGAAGAGCTTCACCGTACATCTCAGTCATATTACTTAAATGGAAGTAATATTTTTGATATTTTTATTTTGTTATGAGTGTAAAGATTCAAGACTGCTTCAACTATGATAATAAAATTCTTAATTAACTGCAGAATTAATCATGTTAAAATAGTTTCTGTACACAATTTATTTTTCCTCTGTCGTTTTATTATTTGATGTTAATTAGTTGATTTTACTGTGCACGTGAAATATATATAAGATACTAGCTCCAGAAAAATAAATTAATAAATTTATCTGTCGTACCATTGTTTGTACCATCTTACAAAAAGTGTATTTTCCTCATGCGCAGCGCATGGCTAAAGCACAAATACACTGCTGGCAGCAGGCTACAATTAATTGACTTCTGAAATAATCAATCACAATGCTTTAGATTATCTTAACTTATATTAATTTTGTGTGTATAAATATTGACAAATAACTATTTATACCACAGAGCTGCATGGGATGAACATTAATTATTTAATTACCTGCAAATTGCATCCTCACTTATTTAATTTTTCCTTCATAATCTATATATATATGGGTAATATATTTTTCTCTTTCCATGCACATCCCTGTTACTCAGCATATATTCGAACAGTAGCAGAACCACATTGAACCAGGGATATCTCTGGATTTTGAAAACCGAGTATAGATCTATATGTATAATCAAATTGTTGCTAACTTATGGAGAAATATTTGCTTATAGTCCGCAACTCACGAGTCGTATCAGTAAAAAAAAATGTTGTTATCCCAGACAAAAATCCTGCCTAGAATTCGTATAGATTCATTTTCCTACATGGCCAGAGATCTAAAGAATATCCAGCACTCGTGGCTTCGATCATGTGTTGCGATTAAATCTTGAAAAGCAAACTATTTAATTTGTACCACAAAAGAATTTATTTTTAGCTAAATCAAACCCTGGCTCTGGAAGTGGTAAAAAGCAAAAGGAAAAGCTGAAAGAAAGAAACCAAAGTGAATTTTGCTCTTGGGTTTTCCAGGCAAGTAGAACAAAAAAAGAAGCTAAAGTGGCAAAGCTTCTAAGATACTTTAATTTCCTTTTGTTTAAATCTTAATTTCTTTTGATTCTTTTCCTGTACTTATTTTGAACGGATCGAGGATGAAAGACTAGAAACTAAAGCAGAGATGGATCAATGGTGCTCTCCAAAGTAGCAATCTTTCCAAGCAAAAGACATATGCCGCATGCATCATGCATGCAAGCATGCAATCCATGCGGGATGCTGTGTTAATGATACCTTATCATAATATTGTATTATATTTAAATTATTCTCTGTTGACATATTTTAATAGTCTTATGTAAGATATTTATTTAATATAATTCATAAAATTATTAATTTTCATAATAAAGCAACTAATTAAATTAATTCCGAATTATAAATTTAATAATGTGCTTCGTTTGGCAAACCTTTTCTCCCAATAACAAAGAGCACATAATTTTCGAGGTTGTCACGTGTCAGAAGATCTATCTCCCTACAAAGAGCAGCTACGTCACCTAACTTCCCTTGCCGTTAATTTACATTACGATTCGTGCGTTGCCGATTTCGAGAGGCTTCTTTCGTTCGCTTTTCTATATATGCAGAAAAAATTCAGTTCTAACGATTATACAGCCAATTGTATAGCGGGTGAAAGATGTTGTTACAAGTTACAACCATAGTGACAAGATTCGCGTTTAATTCGCGAATAATTTACGTATTAAACTTTTTTTGATGTTACCGAGCCAAACTCTGAATAAAATGCAGAAAAACGTATAATATGTTTTATTTGCGAATAAAACGTGAGTTGACGAATTATTCGTGATAAAAAAACGAAAAAAACGTAAATTTTTTTTTTTCAAAAATACTTTTTTTAGGGTTTTTTTTTTTGTTTTTTTTTGCTTCCTTGTTGTACCGAATCATTCTCGAATTATACCCGAATTATATCCGAATTACGAATTTTTGACCCCGCCAAACCTTTCCCATATCATTGAGTTGTCACTATGGTTACAACGGTTAAAAAAATGCTTCGCATTATCCAGCATTGGCGAAGTAATTAATTAGCTCGCAGCTGGAGATCGACTTGGAGAAAATTAGTAATTAGCTTGCTGGATTTTGGATCGGCTTGCTATTAGTGAATTCAAATTTAATTTAACTCGACTAGTTTTTCAGCTCGTTATAAAAAATAAGAAAATAAAATTTGTTAAAAAAAAAGATAAAATTATTTCTCGACTCTTATTTTATGCATAATTCATATAAATTGACAAAAAAATACCTATGTGCATCTTATAACACGAACGAGTTGTTAACGGACTGGCTAGACTTGGCTCGTGTTTAGCTCAACTAAAATCAAGCTCGGGTCAGCTCATTTACCTAACTCGGTTTAGCTCGACTCTTTTACAACTCTAACCCCGTGGGAAGCGTCTAATCACGTGAGATTACACAAAGAAGCGTGCAAATTATTTTTCAGCGGACGTTTGCCTTTCGAAAGTATTAATATTAAGTATTGCAAGTATTCATACCTCGTCGTATGAATGGTTCATATGTCAAGTGTTTGTACCTAACATATTCTATGAAATTTTAATTTTTTGTTCTATATGACACTGGATGATGTTCGAAAATATTAATATCAAGTATTGCAAGTATTCATATATCGTCATGCAAGTGTGAATAGTTCATGTATCAAGTGCTTATATCTAACATATTCTATCAATTTTTTTTTCATATGACACTTGATGATGTCTGAAAGTATTAATATCACGTATTGCAAGTACTCATATTTCATCATATAAATGTGAATAGTTCAGGTATCAATTGTTTGCATTTAAGAGATTCTATCAATTTTTTTTCTTGTGGCATTGGACGACTTTTGAAAGTATTAATATCAAGCATTGACACATTTTCTTTTGGCTCAGTCTCAGTCACTCTCTTACGTGATGCTTTAATTATCTTTAATTTTCCCTCTTGACTCTTTCCAGTAGCATAGCAGTTCGTACTAGTTTGCTGTATTTATATCACTAGCACACCGGTTAGTAGTACATCAATAGATAATAGGCTTCCAGTTCCTACAAAAGGTGTCACAGTCTGTCAGTAAAGATAAGTACTGCAATAAAATGAGCTAGTAAATTATACAATCCATGCTAATAATCATGCAACTGTTATTGTGTAATTACAGTAACAGGTAGAACGATCCATCAAGCTCCTGAACTCATTTCCAGATTTCCAACCGCATACTTAACCAGCCTCAATGCATAATTACAGTACAGAGGAACAGTAGTGTTAGATGTTACGTTTTAAAAATGTTTAGTAAACCAGACGGGCAATTTTAAACAATTCTGATAAGAAAATTTGGGAATCACTACCTTTTTGCTTGAAAATAGGGCCCTTGTGATACTTTCTTTGTCATATATTTCGGATCCCTTGTGCTGCCTCGGAGGGGCCGTTATCTTGCTAAATTGGCACAGTAAAGAGACATATTAGGTACTTGTATTAATTCGCCAAATGGAGAATTAATGAGGTCAAGAATCCGAAGTGAAAGTAAAATCCATACCTGATGAGAAATCGGAGGAGGAAGATTAAGCCATCAGAACTAGATCACCCATCATGAGATATCTAGTCCGTTGAGAGGTAAAATATGTTAGTGTAATTAATAATTTAGAAGTCAATCATAGGATAATTATATTATATTTTGTTTTGTTCAAGAATTGAATGATTAATAAATATATCATTTTGTTTCTTGAGTTTTATCGAATTATGGTTCACTTTGGGTTAAGGACTTGAAATTGTAGAACTCCATAATATAGATGATAAATATTCTTAATAGTCTCTAACCGTGGTAATTAGCAGGAACACTAATTGACCATTCAAAGATTAGTGTGTGGATTAAATGATGGTTAAGTTTTACAAACCATTCATTTTTTATTCTCGCAAATAAAATAAATTATTATAGTGTAAATCACAAGTATATATTGACCACTGATGTATTTAGATAAAATTCTCCTCCTTTTACTCAAAAAAATAAAATAAAATTTCTCCCCTTTTTTCAGGGTCAGAAATCGAGATTCAGACTATCTGAACATAATTTAAATGTTAAGGTATTTAGATGAAAAACTCTTTAAAGTAACTCAAAGTTTAAGTTTTGATCTTGACTATCTGAGTATAATTCGGATCAATTCGATCTGAGATAGAATTTACAAGATCTTTGTAATATTTGTGTATATTTTAATCGGATGGTTCAAATCAAAACTCAAATTTTGAGTTATTATAGGAGATCTGAATTCCCTTTCCTAGAGAGTATTCAATGCCAATGACATTACTAGTTAATATAAAGGACGCAATTGTCATTTTAATATTTGATTAAAAATTGATTAATAGTTAAACTCGTCTTAACTAACATTAATATCAGTAAATCATATAATGGAGAAAATATAATAAATTTGAGAGTTTTAATAGGAACATATTCAACATTAAAATTTTATAGAAAATATTCAACTGCAAATACTTTAATAAATATGGGGGGAATTTTATGTATACCCCTCAAAAGCCTTGAAATTATGTATTTTTCCCTCTAAAATTCATAATATCATATTTGTCCATCTAAATTTCATAAATTCACAAATTTACCCAATTTATTTGCTTCTATATTAAACACGTTTTAAATTTATAAAATACCCATTTTAATCTTCATTAGAGAATAAAATATGTAGTTTATGTAAGAAAAATGTTTCATCTTCTAACTGATCGGTTTTCAAGAACAAATGGTTATTGTATCTACTTGTGACGCATATACATTGGTGTTTTGGCATATTGCTTCTGTGTGTGTCACAAGTAAGAAAATGAATTTGCTCTCAAAACTGATCAGTTAGAAGACATAACATTTCTTTAAATATGCTACATATTTTTATTTTTGAATAAAGGGTAAAATGAATACTTTGTAAATTTAAAATGAGTTTTAATAGAAAAGACAATAAATTGGATAAATTTATGAGTTTTTTTAATTTAGAAGGGTAACTATGATATTACGAATTTTGGAGGGCAAAATACATAATTTCATTATTTTTTAGGGGTATACATGAAATTCCCGATAAATATACATCCAAGTTTTCATTGCAGAAAATTGAACAGGAACCGTTCCATCCGACATTTTTATTAATATCCAAAGTTTAATACAAATTATTAATTATACCCAGAATCGGACCAATTATCGATATATACCCAAGCCGGCCATTTTCTGGCCGGCTATGTACCCTCCCTAAGCCGGCCATTTTATGGCCGGCCATGTACCTTTTCTTTTTTTTTTTTTTTTTACCCGCATTTCACCCTTTATATACCCCTTTTTCTCTCTCTCCTCTCACAATTCTCTCATCTTCAACCGAATTCTCTCTTCTTTAAGGTAAATTTTTTTTTTATCTAATTTAATTTTTAATTTATTTATTTTAGGGTTTAGGATTTAGGTTTTAGGTGTTATAATTTAGATTATGTTGTTGTAATTTAGTGTAATTAGCTAAGTTAACCAATATTAGTTTAATTAGCATAATTGACCAATATTTAGAGTATTTTGGCCTTTTTTACCATAATTATGCTGATTAAGCGTAATTTTACCGAAATTAGCACTTTTGACCAATATTTAGGGTATTTTGGTCTTTTTTACCATAATTAGGCTAATTAAGCGCAATTTAGTGTAATTAGCACAGATGACCAATAATTAGAGTATTTTGGCCTTTTTTACCATAGTTATGCTTATTAAGCGTAATTTTACCGAAATTAGCACGTTTGACCAATTTTTAGGGTATTTTGACATTTTTTACCATAATTATGCTGATTAAGCGTAATTTTACCGAAATTAGCACGTTTGACCAATTTTTAGGGTATTTTGGTCTTTTTTACCATAATTAGACTGATTAAGCGTAATTTTACCGAAATTAGCACGTTTGACCAATTTTTAGGGTATTTTGGTCTTTTTTACCATAATTAGACTGATTAAGCGTAATTTAGTGTAATTAGCACAGATGACCAATTTTTAGGGTATTTTGGTCTTTTTTACCATAATTAGGCTGATTAAGCATAATTTAGTGTAATTAGCACAGATGACTAATATTTAGGGTATTTTGGCATTTTTTACCATAATTATGCTGATCAAGCGTAATTTCACCGAATTTAGGTTATTTTAGATATCAGGATGCCTAGAGCACGGCCTACCCAGCGTCCAGTAGTGGACGAGCCGATCAGTACCAGCAGCACGGAGCACATCAGTCCTCTCCTGTGGATTCCCCACAGCGAGCACCGAGTCTCACTGGCTTCTCGTGAGGTACGTTCCTTTTCTTATATTTTCATTAAATTTTGTTGGATTTAAATTTTATTATGTTGTCACCATGCGGATTACATTTTTCAACGCAGGACACGGATCTTCTAGATGTGAAGTTGAGGTGCGTTCACATGAGGTACTACGAGGTGATGGAGCCGTACCTCATCAACCTGGGTCTCTACCAGGTTGTGGACATCGTGCGGACAGAGAAGAGCATCATCAATGCATCTCTCATCGCTGGACTGGTGGAGCGATGGCGTCCCGAGACGCACACGTTTCACATGCCATTCGGAGAGATGACAGTGACTCTCCAGGATGTGAGTGCTCTCTGGGGTTTGTCTATCCGTGGCACACCCGTCGGCGGCATCTCTGACAGCACCAGCTTCGCAGGTTATGTCGAGGAGTTGTTGGGAGCTGATCCTTCCTATATCATTGGGGACCATGGGAGGTCGAAGTTCCATTTGCGGATGACGAGGTTACGGCAGCACTTCATCGCGGGTCTCTCGGCAGATTCCACCGAGCTGGAGATTCAGAGGTAAATTTTTATTAATATCTACTAATTAATTTATAATACGATGATTCTATTAGAAGTTTTATATGTTTTGTATTGCAGATATACACGGGGCTACGTGATGGACCTTTTTGGTTCTGTCATGTTTCCTGATTCCAGCGGTGATCAGATGCCGATGATGTATCTCCCGTTGCTGATGGAGATTGAGCGGCCGACGTCGTACAACTGGGGTGGAGCTGTCCTGGCGTATCTGTACTACCACCTGTGTCGTAGTAGTGAGGTAAGTCACCAACTCTTATTTTAGTGTAAATTATTTAATCAATCAATCCATCAAAATACACTGACGTGTAATGTTCTTGAAAATGAAGCCGACGGCGAAGCAGATGTACGGGCCGGTACTCCTGCTTCAGCACTGGTCGTGGTCACGGCTACCGGTGGGCCGTCCTATCCCCAATGAGTCGCCGAATTGGGGAGAGCCAGATGTGTTTCACTGCCCGGCATACGCCAAGAAGTGGTACGGTTTCCACCACTACCAGGATCGGACCCACGGTGCTACTGTTGGGATCAGGCCAGTCCGGTCAGAGCTTCAGAGTTTGCCTGAGCCTCTTGTTGACTGGACGCCGTACGATCAGTTGTACGAGGAGTTCCTCTTGCCGGGCAGTGTGACTGACGAGCAGGAGCGGGAGATGTGGTTCTATCGAGGTCCACTCATACATTTCTGGATAGTGGAGCACCACTATCCAGATCGGGTGCTCCGCCAGTTTGGTCGAGCGGCGTTGATTCCCATAGACCCATCTTTGCCGAGTTACACGCACAGAGACCTGCACCGGTAAGTCGTAGTCTATTGTATTTATTAAATAAATCATATTACTTGATAGTTTTTTATTGCAACTAACGTCTTCTTTACAGCGTTACCCACCGAGCGCGACTGGATAAGGACTGGAGCACCCATTACGATGCATACTACACGACGGCCTTGGATCCTCAGTATGCAGACTTCTATCACGAGCCAGATGTGCTTCAGCAGACCCAGGGGGATCCCCAGTTGAGGTACGATGTATGGTACACGCAGGTCTGCATGGCGAGTGTCTATCTGCAGGGTGATTACGGTGCCCATCTCCGCGACAGGATCAAAACGGATGATGGTTACCATCCCAACGGTCGTGGATGGGCTCGCCAGGTAAAGCACCTAAAACCACAAGGTTTGATCTAACTTAGTAATACATCAAGGTTTGATCTGACATGCTAAATTTTTTTCAGCTTTTGGCCGCGATCAAGGAGTGCGGGCATGGGATCCGCATGCTGGGAAAGAAGAACTGGAGACGGCTTGGGTACCGCACCCTCAAGAAGAATGCGAATGTGGTTGAGGATGCCGGGCACGGTGGAAAGATCATCGGTATGCTGCGAGACGCCAGAGAGAACATCAACTGGCGTGAGATAGATCCGCAGGAGCCCGATCCGAGCCCGGTTCTGATGGATGATATGCCATCTTCCCCCGATTCACATCCAGAGTGGGACTACCATCGTTGGGTATTGTCCGACATTGGGTGGACGGCATGGTACGACGAGCATGGACGTCCGGTGCAGCCTTATGTATGTCATACTTCAGTATCTGTCAGGTTTTAATAAATTTCTTCATTCAGATCAAATTTAATAATTTATGTGTATGATTGCAGGGTCCAGCAGAGATGCCACCACAGCCACCACCTGCGGAGACCGATACTTCTGAGTACGAGTCCCTCTCGTGCAGTCTCCATGAGTTCGAGGAGAGTTTCATGTCGGCACCGACATGGCCCCGATATGGCACAGAGATGCCGCATGATGGAGAGGCTAGTGGTAGCGGGTCTCATACTCAGCCTGCCTTTGGGACTGGGTTTGCCGCATCTATCTTCGCTACACCTCCGCCAGTACCGACAGTCTCCACGGGCGATGCCAGATGGGATACTGCCGAGCAGATACTGAGGTCTGCCGATGCCCCAGATGAGCCCGAGAGAGACGGAGCCTGGCCGCGCTGGCGCCGGGCGAACGCCGGAGTATCGCCTCAGCGATATTCCCCCTCTCCGTTTTAGTTGTATTTTTACTAGTTTTGTACTATTTATATTTGGTATATTTGGATTATCCTATATTTCGGTTTTTGTGTATGTGTGCTTTTATGGTACTATTTTTATATTTTACATATCAAAATAAATTATCATGATAATGCTAAACAGAAAATATAACAACATTAAAATAGTAGCACAACATAAAAAATAGTACCACAATGTAGCGTATTTCAATTAATATAGCGTATTATAAAGTAATGTAATGTAATTTAGCGTAATTTAACATAATATAGTGTTATTCAATATAATTTCAATTAATATAGCATATTTTAGTATAAATATGCTAATTATATATCAAAAGAAGTAATATAACAAATAATTTAAATAAAAAATTTCCAATTTTCAGTGTTAAATTTCAATACTTTGATCTTCATAGTGTCTTTCTCTAAAATGCGGGTAAAAAAAAAAAAAAAAAAAAAAAAGGTACATGGCCGGCCATAAAATGGCCGGCTTAGGGAGGGTACATAGCCGGCCAGAAAATGGCCGGCTTGGGTATATATCGATAATTGGTCCGATTCTGGGTATAATTAATAATTTGTATTAAACTTTGGATATTAATAAAAATGTCGGCCGTTCCATTAGCATCTATGTTATGAATAATCAAGTTCGAACAGTGCGCAGCTCTCGATTTGTTTATTCTTTTACCGTGCAATGCAACAGGTATCGTCTTTTGTGCAACGAATTCACATATTGTGGATAACGGGTAAAAGGTTATTCTGACCTTTACAGACAATTACACAGAAGATCAACAAAAACTGGATATGGCGTACATGCTTGGGCTCACGCACACGCACAGCTCGCACCCACTTATACAGCGACACCTGGCACAATAATGGAGAAATGTTATGTGATTGGGCTGTAGGGTTTATTTTGTTTTTTTAGAACAAATATACATCTAACCGTGCGGCCCATATCTGTCACATATGAAAATAAATTGAGAAAGCGGCCCACAAGATTTTTTCCATAATCCATTGCCTGCTGACCTGCCTTACCGCTTGTTTCAGGAAGGGGTGTCTGATGGAAACCGGACCAAATCTGTTTGATGTCAGATCAGAATCGTCTGATTTACTTTAAGAGTTGTGCAGATCTAATTACTTTAACACGTGTTGAACGGCTCTGACCAGGCCGATCTGATGCCCCCGGTTTCCTTCCCAAAAACCGCTTCATTCTTTGATTTTTATAGAGCTCAAATAACGCTGGTACCGTTGTACCGAGCGCTAGGTCTTTGAGGCAGCAATGCTTGATATTGCGGGGCTTCCGGTTTTCGGATCATATTTTCGGGTAATATTTTCGGAAACTATTCGGCATCACTGCATCTTCTAGAAAGAATAACAATAGACGACAGGATGTTGAACCTGCTAGTGTAGATTTTCAACATTAACGCACTCAAACTCGGTAGATTGTTAATAAGTTCTTTCAAACTCAAACCTACTTCTGTGTCCAATGAAGTCCAATAGCATCCGATCTGCATTAAGATCTGCGTGCACGAAAATTGAAACAGACACGCACATACTTTAAAGCAGAGTACACGCATCTCAAGACAATAATTGAGCCCATCCAACCAATCTGAATTTTTTACAACGGGAGTACCCTGCCAGTTGTCAATGCATACAATGATATAAATGCATTTAAAACCTCGCATTTATAACTTCGCATTTTATATGGCCGTGTAATCACCAAAAGAAAAGAAAAATTAAAACCTCGCATTTATACCCGGGTCAATCTCGCACATGGCGGGACCGAAGTATGAGCATACTCGCTACTGGGAAGTCGCCACGTATTGTACCAAGGTTAATACGTCTCTGTAGCTAATGATATGTTGCCTTCTGTGTGTTCTCTGCAATTACACGTGTCGTACTTTGGGAGTAAATTAAGTAATTTAAATTGATCAGTTTTGAATTTTCTTGTTGAGCTCATGTGTGTTTGTTGGAGGAACACGTGGGAACGACAATCGATAGAAGTAAATATTTTGATAATGTTACGGTACCCATGGTGAAGATCACGTAGCAATACAAGTAATCAAATCCAGCCCCGCCGCCCCACCAGCCCCCCCCCCCCACAAAAAAAAAAAACAGTGTAAATATTTTGAATTTTGATTATGTTCCACCTCTATTTAATCGCCATACACATAAAAAACAGTGTAAAAATGGCTCACCTTTGAGGTTCTCATACATTCTGTTGTATCTACGGAATCAGATCACCTATTTTATATGGATAGAAAATTTTTGTTTCTAAAGTCACTGACACATAGATCTGGAGTGAATTTTGACATTTAAATATTGAATATAAGTTTGCCTCAAAATTTAATCCGGATTTACGTATTAGTGACTTTAGGGATATAACTTTCCTACCCACAGGGAGCAGAAGATTCGGTTCCTATATCTACTATATTACTTCATTTGCCAAACAATTCTTTTGTTATAACGTAAACATAGAATACATGCCCCTTCTATTTTTTTCTTTTAAATTTGATTAATCTAGACTTTCAAAGAGGGGCATTCAATAGCTTTAGTAAATTTTGGACAATAATGCAAAAATAACAAAGGAAAAATATGGGCTCATGAAAAATTTGATAATTTAGTGGATGATTTTAGCTATAGTAAATTGCCAATAAAACTTTATATGGGATTTCAGAAAATTTGTTATAAAAACTTGAAATTTTGAAACTCATACGGCCAAAATTTTTATTAATATCATTTAAAAAAATACACCATAACACCACTGAAATTGGAGAATTCGAAAAATACCAAAGTCTCCGAGTCCATGGATTCGTTCTCTCCGATCTCTTAGCCTCTGTATCTGTTCATGAGGGTTGTCGATGATACACCCCCACAGAAATATGTGTAAGCACCGTTATCTTGGTACATTTTCTCTATAAGGTTTGCATGCATTACAAAAATATCAGATATTATAATAAAAAAAATTAGTAAAGAATTAAATTAATAGAATAATTCTTACACGGGCGGCACAACATCCATGGTGGTCAGCTATAGGGGGTTAGGGTGTGATGCGAGCAACACATAATCACGATGCCTCTCTCTCCAGTCCTTGTTTTTTTTTGTGTCCCTCGGCCGATGTAGCTCTCGCCACCGAGCCTCACTGATCAGTGCATGGGGTAGGAATTGCTGACGCATCCCAAACTGTCTCATGATCCGTCCGGAATAATAGTGCTCAACAATCTGTGATGCCTCTCGAAAGATAATACAGTTCATTAAATATTCATAGAAAAATTAGTGTTATTATTTTTTTTTAAATATTACTATTTTAAAACTTACCCCAGTGGAGACCTCTAGAATGGAATGCTCATTGTTTAGGTACCACTGGAAGTCGCTGACCCTGTCCTTGCGACTCCGGATACCAGGAACATCGGTCAGGGTCATGTCAATGTACTGGGAGAGATCGTATGGAGTTGATATAAATCCACTAGAAGATGGTACATCCCTATTGGAAGATGTTATATCTCTACTAAATAATGCCATGTTTGTATTTGGTAATTTTTAAAATTAATATTGGTACCAATTTCGGTCAAATATGGTAAAAATTCTTGTTAAATATGGTACCATTTGGACAGTTTCGGTAACATTTGAGATTTATTTGATTGAAATCTAATTTAATTTTCGTTAAATTTGGAATTTAATTGGTACCTTAAATTTAATTTAATATTGGTACTAATCTAATTAAATTTGGGTACTAATCTAATTTAATTTTGGTACTGGTCTAATTTAATTTTGGTACAAGTAAATCTAATTACATTTTGGTACTGGTCTAAATTAATTTTGTACTAATCTAGTTAATTTTGATACTAGTCTAATTAAATTTTAGTCCTAAACAATAACCTGTAAGTCCTAACCTAAATCCTAAACCCTAAACCTATATAAATTAATACGGAATTAAAAATTGAAACAACAAAAGAAGAAAAAACTTACCTGAGCTCGAAAGAATTTGACGCGAACAAGAAAATATGATTTCTCACTCCCTGCGGCCCATTTATATGGCAGCAGGGCCACCATTTGTCGTTGCGGCCCTGGTAAATATGGAATTCTAAAAAAAATTAGTTTTTTGTTTATTTTTTTTAACCGAGGGTATATTTAAAATTTTCGGGTTGAAATGTTGTCAATCTTATGTTCCTATAAATAATTGGGTTGGCCGAATAGTACTAACACAACTTGCTCCAAAAAGAGAGATGTATTTGGATTGCTTCCAATTCAGATTAACAAAATAGAATTAGTCTTTGTCCAGTAACAAAAATAATGCTCTCTACATAGAATATTGTCAGTTCAAAATCTGAATGGAAAAATTACTTGTGTCAATATAGGTTGTACTTGACCTTGGGTGCTTTTAACAACATTTTATCTAAAGTGTTGTCAAGATTAAAGTCATCCGATTCGGATTAACATTTGTCTATCTTCATGCTGCTCTAATTTTTTTTTTGTTTCTTCTCTTTTCATGTTTTTTTAGAAAAGTAAACAATTGCTAAAGCCTTTGATTAGGAGAAAAAAGTATATCATTCGTATTTTAATTCAATAGATAAGCTCAATTTAACTAAGAAAATTTATTTACAGAGAACATTGAAAGTCATGAAATTGTTATACCGAATATCAAAATTTTAAGTTTGAATTTAAAATATCTAACTAAAGAAGAAAAATATGATGCACACTTAATTTCGCATGTTAGTTAGGAAAATAAGTTGTTTAACATATAACTAGTAATTTTTCAAAAAACATATTAACTATAGTAAAAAGATAATCTTAACTTGTCAAAGTAGTTAACAGCGACGTGATATTAAAATGTCATATTTTCTACATATACTGCAAGAAAAGGATGCCTATATATATTGACTTCAAGAAAAAAGTACCGGACAAATTCTCCCACTGAGACAGTTTGCTATGAATTTTTTTTAACTAAAAATTGAGAAGTAATTGAGTAGTGAAATTGATAATATAATTTCGTATTAGTTCAAATTAATTTTTTTAATAATTGATAGCAAATTGATAATATAAAACCCTGACTAAATGACAGAACAAACATAAATATTGTATTAGTTCAGTTAAATAAAATAAGGAACATTTTTCTTTTAGACGGATGTATATGAATGCTCCAACAATTATACACGGTTTTATTTTATGATCCATGTGTGATAAAAGAAATATAATATTTTCTCACGTCATCGATCTGTGGCTTTATGTTATAATGCATTATGCATCTCTATCTATTTATTTGTAAGTCATTTCTCTCATTTCTAAAGCACTTGTATGTTGTACATGTATTTATCTAAGACATCTCTCGTAAACAGGCGAGGCTAGGATAAGGGATAAGGCAAGAGAGACGATATCTTCACTGAGAAAACGGAAAATAACGACGAAACTTCAAACTGCCATAAAACGACGCTTGAGTGTCCGATTTCAGCAAATGACCACTTTTCAGAAAGCTTGCGAGAAGATGCATGTGTCGGTGATGGCTTTGACGTTTTTCAAAATTTAGAATTGCAAAAAAATAAAAGAAAGAGCCTCAAAACTTGAGTTGAAATTTCCGATTAAGTTTTTCATTTCTAATTTTTTATTTTTTTTGTCATTTACAGTCATTTAGTTTACTGTTTTCATTTTAAGTTTTTTCCAAAAAAAAAAAAAAAGATAACCGCCCCTGACAATTGAAGTTTCTGAAAAATAACAGTAAATCAAAAATCTATCGTATAAACTTCAAACTCTGATCTAAGTAGCTCAGTAAATTGGTAATATAATGAACTTGTAGAATACTAATTTTTACTATTTTTTATGATTTATGAAAGCTGATACAAAATGGCTTAAAAAAAAAATTGCCAATAGAGAACAAGAGTATATTTTCTTGTTACATGAGTTCTATATAATATCTAAGGTTCAGCTCTAGTTTCACACAGCTATATTTTATTTGTCATATATTCTATTTACAAAATCAAAGAATACAAGTATCCAAAAAAGAGAAAAAAAGAAAAAAAAAATATCATAAAAGCAGTGAGACCAAACTAATGTTAGTGTCTATATGTAAAACATTCATTTTAGACACACTAAACATCTCTAAAAAAAATAAGAGAAAACTGTCTTACTGCGAGGTGGTCAGGTATGGACGTGGATCACTCCACTGTAGGATGGTCTCGGCATTTTTCAAATTTTTTTGAAAATCAAGAGTATTTTTGTTATTTTTTTAATTTTTTTAGGGTATTTAAAAAAAAAAATCGGCTTCTAGACCCATTCCGAACATCAACGATCCCAGTTATAATTATTGAATTACATTACTTGTCCATTAATAGTTACTCAACGAGCCCGATCGAACCGGACAACTCCGTTATAATCAGACTGTCCATGACGCTGATAGATCTGACCGAGGAATTCTTCCTCGGTATATGCTCGTTGCAGCTGTTGCCAATTTGGGGGACTCAGAGCGCACCGAGTGTTCGACGAAATGGTCTCTCCTCCTTTTGCTTTCCTTCTCGTTCCGTTCCTCCTTCTCCTTCCCATCGCCACGTGCAACCACCACGACCCTGTTGCCACGTCATCCCCTTCTCTTTCCAATGGCACGACCGTGTACGATCTGCTCACTCAGTACGGCCTCCCGCCAGGTCTTTTACCAGATACTGTCACCTCCTTCTCTTTCTCTAAGGAAGACGGGGAGTTTGAAGTGAATCTCTCAGGCCCCTGCTACGTGGAGTTTGACTACCTTGTCTACTACGAACCGAAAATAACTGGCGTTGTCCGGTACGGAATCGTTAGCCAGCTCAAGGGAATCCAGGTAAGATCTTTAAATATTTTTTATTCTCTCCAGACAAGCTAAAATTGGTGCACTAATTGGGGCTAATTTCTAAGGAGCAACGATTTCCGAGTCCTATATGTTCCCAACAGTCCCAGTGAGGAGAAAAAAAATATATGATTAGAACTTTGAAAATACTCAGAACATAATATGATAAGATACATTTGCAAACTGTTGTTCGTTTGTCAGTATTCCATGCTACAATCAGTATTTAGATAAGTCCTTCATCATTTGAGAAACGGCGTGTCTTGAAAATTGTTTGTTTCTTTCCCATTCTGCATCCAATACTGAGGGGATAAGATATTGGCAGACTAGTTTTTACTTCATGCAGCGCACGAGTCATATGTAGTATTGTTTTAGGAGAACGGAGTAGGTCAGGGCATCGGACCTACTTTTAGGTTCAACGAGCCTGGTGACCGTCCGATCTAATATAAGATATGTGCGCACGAAAATTGAAACATATGTGCACGAATTTTTAAGCGTTTAGCACGTACTTAAAGCAAATCGACGGTGATTAAATCCATCGAACCAGAGTAGGTCCGATGTGTTGTTTTAGACCTATTCTTCGCGCGCTTGGATCCGACTCCGCTGCTTTTCTGAGAGAAAAGCAGGGCCCTCCTTTTCCGATCCGAACCATTCAAATTCGTTGAGATTTGTGTATGAAAAAGTTGTTTTATCGAGATACGTGAATGCAAATTTTTGAATGGTTCGGATCGGAAAAGGAGGGCGCTGCTTTTCTCTAAGAAAAGCAGCGGAGTCGGACTCCGCTTCATGAAGCAAACACTACTCTGTCAATATCTTTACCCAATACTGAGGGTTTCTTGCTTTTTTTTTTTGTGTGGAAAAGTGATGTTTGTATTGCTGGTTCCATTAAACCTGAAACCTATGTTTATCCAGGGTATAGATCAATAGTGAGGTAAAATAACAATTTGCTCATCATCTGATTTATTGAATAGGTTCAGCGGTTTCTGGTATGGTTAGGTGTAGATGCAATTAAGGTCGACCTTCCTTCGTCACAGTACATCTATTTTGATGTTGGCTGGATCACAAAGAAACTCAATGCCGATCAATTTATGACCGTTCATTCGTGCCGGAGCAATGGATTGATCGATGCAGTGGCCAACACAACCACGAGCTGGTTTTCTGTCTAAATTTCATTTGAATGAACTTGGTTAATTTCCAATTAATTGTATTGGTCCCTATCAATGTACAAGTATTGTTGTTTTTGGACGTGTTAATTATGATTTGTGATCTTTCAATTCAGAATAAATCATGTTTTCGCATTTAACTGCGTAGCATCCATACCAGTATACCACCTACTTTGCATATAGCATTTAAAATCCTGGTTTGCTAATTACCTGTTGAGAAGCCTTTTTATTTTATTTCATTTTTAAGTTTTTGCCTGTTGCACACTTGCCCTTATTGACTACCAAAGGATATTACAGCAGGCTTTTGATTATTTTAACATAGAATAAAAAAAGTAAGAAGATTTATATAACAACAGAGACATCGTGGAACCAGATCAAACCAATACTATATTTATAGAAGAAAAAAGAGAAAAGAATGTACAGAATAATGAATATTTAATAATCAATGATCGCTTACAAAATTCAGCATTCCTCTTCCTTCACGCTTCAAAATGATAATAAAAACAAATAAACCAATTATTAACAAATGTGCTAATTAAATTTGAACCCACAATTAAAATATCCCTCAATTTTCCATAATTAATTACACATGCATGGAAGCACACAAACCCGTAGTCACGGTTCTCGCTCCTTCAAAATAGGTAACCAAAGGCCAGTGTCGCAACAGAAGCAGCAGCAGTGTAAACCGGCATGCTGGTCTCTGCACCGGAAGTGGGGGAAGGTGCGGGTGCATCAGTTGCAACAGCTGAGGAGGCCATGATCATAATTGCCGCAACGGCGAAGAGACTCTTCTTCAACATGGCCTCCATTTCTCAAATATGTGCTTGGAATTTGCAAGTATGGGGAATTAATTTGATTGATTGAGTGATTGCTTGAGGGATGATGAATAGATGGAGAGGTTGAGGGACTTTTATAGTTAGAGGAGGGGGGTGTTGGGTATGAGAGGTATGAACAAATGAGGCTGGAATTTCTCTTTGTTAGGCGTTGGCAGCATGGCATTTTTGGTTTTGGTCGGCTAGGTTGTTGTTGTTTGATTGGCTTGAGGAGCAGAACAAAAGTGAGATCTGGGGATTTTCTGTGGCCATATAAAATTCTGTGATCTGTTCTGTTCTCTTAGGCATAAATTAGGCACAGACACGGAGACACCTGGTCATGGATAAAACAAAACATAAACCAAAAAAACTTATGAACTTATCTTACAAAGTATTGAACATTCCCGATTAGAAAAAAAAATAACAGCAACAATGAGATATGTATAAATAGTACCACAAAAATTGTGTAACAAACAATCTGGCAACGTGAAAGACAGGTTGGAATTGGCAATGGTGTCATACAGCTGTTGACTGGATTTTAACCGGTCAATGCAGTTCCAGCCAGGCAGTTAAGCATCCAGCTGCTCCTTAGGCCTTAGCGACAACAATCATTGGCTCATTTTTATTTGATAATATAAGAATCAATAAGAATCAAATAAAAATCTGAAGACATTGCAGCAACTCTGTTTTAAAGTTCGCAGTTAACCACGGCATGAAATAAATCATTTATGAGTATGAAAGATATTATCTATAGATAAAAAAATGTGTTCATGGTCGATAACAACCAACTTTTTATATGGTATCCAGCTGGTCCTTTGTGCCGATATTTTTATTAAAACCCCCAAAAAAAAACAAATTATCAAATCTGCTCCCACTCCAAAGTTATAATTATTTCTACCCTAACCGCCCGTGGGTTGGGCGGTCCACTTTTCTCACCTGACCGCCCAGCTGCCGGGCGGTCCACTCCTCATACCTGACCGTCCAGCTGCTGGGCGGTCCACTATTATTATTATTATTTTTTTTATAAGATTTTATGTTTTAATTTGTTTGAATGTTTTATATTAATTTGTTAATATTTTATATTAAATTGTTGTAATGAGATCGCAAATGTATATAAGAAGAAAAAACAAGCCAACAGTAAAAGACCTAAACAGAGATCAATCTGGGCCGTACATACAGATCACAAATTTGGCTAATCTGGGCCGTCGGATAAAAGGATTCATATGCAATTGACTTCTCGAAAATAATTTTCGCCGGGCTCGACAGAGCGGTGCTTCGTAACCTCAGACACCGCTCGCATAATCCTAGAATCAGGCCCACATACATAACAAATCTCCCACTTGGGACTGATTTCCCAAATCATCTCCTTGAGTAGTAGCCTTTAACTCCTTTTGTAGTGTCCTTTGGCGGCGGCGTCTTGCCACCCTCAAGTAGCAAGACCAAGAGAAGCCGAACAAAATTCCAGCTTCTCTCTCTGGACATATTTGGTAAGCATGTCTGCAGGATTCTTGTTTGTGTGAATCTTTTCCAACTTAGAAGAAGGTAAAAGATCCTTCTTCAAGCATAGTCCGAATAAAGTGATACCTTATGTCGATATGCTTTGTCCTTGAGTGAAATGCAGAATTCTTCGTCAAATGAATTGCACTCTGACTGTCGCTTTGTAACCGGCAATCTACTTGCTTGTGCTCCAATTCATTCAACAAGCTTCGTAACCAAGTTATCTCCTTACATGCTTCAACAGCTGCTACGTACTCGGCTTCAGTAGTAGATAATGCAACAATCTTTTGTAACCTTGACATCTAGGAAATTGCTGCACTGCCAAGAGTGCAGATTTTGGATTTTGCATCTAACTTTGATCTATTTTCAGCACTGACATGAACATAGGAAATACAACCGAAAATTCGTAAGTGTGAAAGTTTTACCTCCTTTCCTGTCCAAACCTCCTCAGGCAATTTGCAATCAATCGCAGTAGATGGCTTACAAAAATTAGATTTCTAGCAAGTTTCGGCACATGTCTCACACGCTGCAACCTCAACTGTTTCCCATCTGGCATGCTTATTAGCACATCTCCTCTACCAATTATGTCACATGATTCATCATCGCCAAGATACACCTTGCCAAAATTCCTCAGTATTCAGGGCTGTACCAGACGAGTTGTTCTTTCTCCGTGTATCTTCATTAAGAAGAACCCCTACTACATCCTCAAACTTGAGAACATTAGACCCTGAAGAGTTACTCACCGCCATAACCAGACTATCCCAACTATCGGGCTGCACTGCCAAGAGAATAGCAAGGGCCAGCACTTCATTATCAAAGTTAATACCCACGGATTCTAACTGACTCGTAATGGTATTGAAATCATTCAAGTGTTCTTGCATGGATTTGTTTTCAGATTTCTTTATATTAAACAACCGTTTCATCAAGAATACCTTGTTTGACGCCGATGGTTTCTCATACATTCGAGTTAGGGCTTTCATCACATCTTGTGTGGTCTTTTCCTTGGAGATGTTAAAGGCTACCGAGTGAGACAACGAAAGCCTGATCGCACCCATAGCCTTCCGATCTAGCACTTCCCAAGTCTTGTCGTCCATTTCAGCTGGTTTGCTCGCCTTGCCGCTGAGAGGCAAGTAGAGATCCTTCTGATATAGGTAGTCTTCAACTTGCATCTTTCAGAACCCGAAATTTGAGCCATCGAACCTCTCAATTTGTAACTTCCCCTCTTTCGCCATTACTCCCACTCGAGAAAGAACCCCGCTCTGATACTAGTTGTTAAAAGGAATCGAGTACCAGAGAGCAAAATCAACCCACAAAGAGAGAAATCAGTCCCAAGTGGGAGATTTGTTATGTATGTGGGCCTGATTCTAGGATTATGCGGGGGGGTGGCAGGGGGGGGCGGCAGCCCCCTGCGAGCGGTGTGTCTGAGGTTACGAAGCACTGCTTGTCGAGCCCGGCGGAAAATTATTTTCGAGAAG
>JAJGRW010000599.1:63835-81845 GCA_025461045.1 Carex parvula | reverse complement strand
TTTTTTTATGACAGATCCTTCTTTTGTTTTTCCTTTGTGCTTGGAATCTCAGCGAATCTGCCGCGCTTTTGTGGACCAGGAAATGAGAGGAAAAAGCAATTCTCGTTTGTGAAACGTGAAATTGTGAATTCGAGCCTCCTTTGCGCTTCAAAAGTTGGGCCCCGCTGGGCCTCTTTTTTCTTTTTTCCTTAATTGGATTTGCATTTCCAGTTGGGATTTTGACGACAAAGATGCATCAAAGTCCGTATCCAGAGTTCAAAGCACATCTACATGATTGCATCATTGCATGCACACCCCTCTCAAAATTTGCCGACATTTTTATTAATATCCAAAGTTAATTACAAATTCATAAATATATCCAGAATCAGTGGGTATTTCGAAAAATATCCAAACTAGTCAGATTCTGATCGGTTTCCTCCGGCCAGAATCTGACCGGTTTCTTCTTTTTTTTTTTTTTTTTAGAAACACTATGAAGAGCAAGATAATGAAATCTAACACTGAAAATTCCAATTTTTTGTTTAAATTATTTGTTAGATTACTTCTTTTGATGTATAATTAGCATATTTATACTAAAATACACTATATTACTTGAAATTATGTTAAATTACACTATCTTACATTAAATTACGCTAAATTATGTTGAATTACACTAAATTACATTAAATTACGCTAAATTACACTAATTTCGCTAATTATAATGAAATACGGTAAATTACGTAAACTACGCAAAATTACACTAAATTAGGCCGATTTGTGCCATCATTCATAAATCATAAAAAATAGTAAAAAAATTTCAAAAATAGTAAAAATTGGTATTCTACAAGTTCATTATAACTAATTTACTGAGCTAGAAATATATATGTCCAGATATATTTCCTTTACATAATTGATTTAAAAGGGGGTATATATATTTCTGCAGAGATGATCTTTTAGCTTTGTTCTAGTAACTTGCTAAGCTTAGTGCTGAAACTAATTGGGTGTTGAAGCTGTTTCTCTTTCTTCCTCCTTTGCCTTCCTTTATTTTCCTTTCTTCCATGCACTGGTCAAATCAATTTAGCTTTTGCATGCTCGTGCAATCTCCAAGTCCCAGTAAAAGCACCATTCACCAAAGTTGAGAAAACAAGTAATTTTTAATGTAAGTCAATTTGGGTGGATTAATTGTCTTGCCATTGCACTGCTTAATTACCACATCCAAGTTGAGAAAACAGATAATTTAAAACGATTTAAAAAAAAATACTCTATTATTGTCAAATCACAGTGATGGTGATGCACAACAGATACACAATTCAAGTATCAATTTCTATTACCTTTCAAACACCTAATAACTACTGTGGGTCTGTCTTATAAAAAGAAACCCAACTACTTGTTTGGTAGCATTGAACTAAATTATACATGACCCAGAAGCATTCAGATTTGGATCATCTCCCAATTTATAAAGATTGGGAGATCCCAGCTGCGCTTCTCACCTATGCTACAATCAAATTTATCACAAGAACCCCTTAAACAAATAAAATAACAAAACGGACCAGCAAAAATGAACAAATAAATACAGATCAACAAGCTATTTGATCCCTTAAAATTTCCTCAAAAATAGGCAACCTCTTGGATCTAAAAGGGGTCCATTCATTGAACACAATATCAAGTCTCTCAATGATCTCCTCTTCAACACTAAAACCAGTTTCAAATGGTAGCATGGTGGGCCGCATCGTTTCGATCTCACTTATCAACTCTTTGGCACGGTCGACAGTCTTGCCATCGTCAGAGCCCGGGAGTTTTTTTAGCACGACATCTAGCAACACTTGGTGTGACTCGTCAAGTTGGCCTTGCTTCATTAGGCAAATGCCAAGGTTGCACGCTTTGTTCGAGTCGGGCTGGACTGATTGGGCTTTTCGGTACACCATTTCAGCCGCTTCGTAATTGTTTTGTTGCATGTATGCCCATCCAAGGTTACCCTATTAAATGTTCATAAATAATGACATGTCATGTCATGAGTTACTTAAGCTTTGTTTTATGTTATCCGTACAATTTAAACAATATTAATGTCATTTGTACATTGGTTAATAAAATCTATTGAAACTATTTCAAGTTAAATAAAATCATGGCTACTTGCCAGAATTCTAGCGGTCTCTTGTTGGATTGAGACTTGAAACTTCTTGCCATGAGATCGAGCTGTCTTAGTTGCCTTCCCATTGAAAGCCTCTCCTAAATATATCATCCTTAGCTTTTGCTTTAATAGCTCTATCTGTTCCTCTACCATTCCACATTTCTGCCAAAATAAAGTTACGCATCACTCATTGTGTACCAAAAAGACTAAAAAAATCGACCACAAAACAACACCAACAAAGTGTTTAATTGCTTGGTATCCCAAGTACAGAATTGTGATGAAAACTATTGAAATAAGCTTAAATGAAGTGTACTTCTCAAAATTACAATAAAGAAACCTATTTGGCCCCAAAATATTAATTACCTTATAGAGGTCAATTAGGAGGTTATCGAGGGATTCTTGTGCTTGTTTAGAGCAGAGATGTCTGAAGGAGCAGATTGCTTCTATAGCCTCCCCTGTGCGGTCTTGTTGCTTCATGATCACTGCCATGTCCTTCAAAGCACTGTCGACTCGATCACCTGCATTTATTGCCTTCCAAAACCATACAACAGCACCATCTGGATCCTTCTCCACAAGCTGACACACAACAAATAATTAATTTTTGTCATTCTATTATATAAGCATCTAATTCAACTCCAAAATTCAACAATACGTAATGCTTTGTCTTCATTTGTGGTCCTCATTTTTCTTTCCATCCTTTCAAGTAAAAATAAAAAATTAATGACCTGATACACTAAATATTGTAAGTAGGGACTTGAACAGTTGACATGCAAAACTTTCAGATACTTTTGAAATTTTAAAATGATGATTCCCCAACATATGCCTGTTATCAATGCTAACAGTGCTCCAATACTAAATGACAATCTGGACCTAAAATGCCTTTATCTGCTCTCTGTAGATCCTAAAGCTTTGGCCAGGCCAGAACAATTAATAAATGAAGAAATCTTCTCGGAAAAATATTATTTTTGCTATAATAGATAATTATGAGCTGCTTTAATCATTTTATAACACATTGATTTTTCATTAAATGATTCTATATAATTGCATTGTCACAACTGAAATGCAAAATTTTAGACCTTGCTTATAATGGAAAAAACAAAGAAAATCAAAACATAAGCATCATCATAATACAAATAACTGTTATATGGAGTCAAAATGGTCAAATTGCATTTGTACAAATAACTAATTAACTACTAACTAAATTACTAATTTGTGGTACACAATTATAGTTTATTTATGAGTCTGACTAGTATAACATCGGTGTTATTTCAGCCTATATAACACCAACATCAAAATCTATCGAATTGACTTCAAACGGTGAATCTAAACCGTTCAAATCGATCTATTTAATAAGTTGTGCGTTTACATGCAAAATTTCTAATTTTTTGAATTTATTTAGTATCAAGTCAAGCGGTCTTGACAGAGACAACCTTATCAGGGTGGACAACAATCACGGGGGTTGTAACTCTCATCTCGATCTTTGGATTTCGCACGCAACTTCGTTGGATGCAGCACGACGAAGGTTGTGGGACATAACATGGTCAGCAACACTGTGGGCCATCTGGCGTGAGCGGAACAAAAGAATTTTTACACAAAGGGCAAGAACAATCGCAATCTTGACAGAGACAACCTTAGGAGAAATAAAGCAATGGATTCAGTGCTGCTAACAGCGACTTAGAGAGAAGAGCCTTTTTTTCCTTTTCGGTATCTAGAGCTACGATGTAAATATTAGCTAAATGACCCACTTGGGCCTTGTAAATAACTTTCTTAATCAATGAAAATGTAAGAAGGCAAGTTGCCGTCTTACCCTAAAAAAAAAAAGTCAAGTGGTCAAATGTGTGAGTTTTTAAGTTAATTTTAATACATTCATTTTTCAACATTTTTAACTGCTTGATTTGATACTAAAATAACTCAAAAGTATAAAAAATTTGCATGTAAACGCATCACCCAAAAAGTAAATCGGTTTGAACAGTTTGAATTAGTCGTTTGAAGTCTATTCAATCAAGTTTGGAGTTAGTGTCATATGACACCGATGTCATACTAGCCGGACTCTTTATTTATTGTTGGAAAGCAAGTGGGTGACTGAAATTTATAGAAATGTTCATAATGATGAACATTGCACGTGTAAACTGTAAAATCATATTGTTTGGAAATGTTAAGAATATGTTAACAAATTTACACATGTATAATATAATTACTTCTAGTTATCTCCAGTTACAAAGCAACAATCAATCATTTTTCTTTTGCTTGGCAATTTGTTTTATAAATCATGGACTAATGGAATTCCACAACAGAGCTTATGCTTGTCGAAGCCACTAGCTATAAAAGTAATTTTTAAGCATGAAACGCCAAAATTACCGTTGAGAAACTTAAGTCCTACGCAAACCTTAAAAAGTGGCAAAAATAGAACAAGGAAATCACACTATATAATCATTAATTTCCTTTCCAATAGAAGAAATTAATAACGCTATATATAGACTGTAGAATATTTGCCTGAGCTATAGCAAAACCCCAACTTACAATAGAAACTTATAGACACGATAAATTAGGCTATATAAAAATGATAGATAAAAGAATTATAACATGAAATTCAGAAATAAATTAAACCTGAAGATGCTTAGCTCGAACATAGGGGCTATCACCAGCTGGAACCTTGTGTATAACATGGAACAGATCCTTCTTGTCTCCTCCTTTCCTCTTTCCAGCAGAGGGAGTAGAACTATCCTTATTCCCATTCAATTCCATTTTCTCCTGTTTAGAGTATCACCAGAGAAAAAGAAATAGAGATAGAAAGGAAACGTCTGTTGAGTACTTAGGTTTTCTCTCTTGATCTAGATGGAAGAGGAGAAATAGATGAATTGGGAAAGAAAAGAGAAGGGGGGTGAACAAGGACGGATAAGCGTCTGGATTGAACTATTGGAGGTTGGGGTGTGGGCCCGGTGTGAAGTAGATAGACGGCCGCGAATGGATGTGGACCTGTTTCAGTGGGCCAATGCATCTTCCGTTTTTTTGTTAATAGGAAAAACAAAAACAAAAATATCGACAATGACAAACAGTTTTGTTAGATTTTAAAAATAAAAAGAACGTTATGGTTTGTAACGTTCAGGGTACTGTAGTTGAACGTTATAAACATAATGTCTAGTTAATTTGATCGCTAATAATCTCTAATTAACATAAAACACTGTAGCTGGACGTTATAGTCTATAACGTCCAGCTACAGTGTTTTTTTTTTTTGAAAAAAAAACCTCACTTTTCTGTAGAAATTAAATGTATACAAGACATATTGAACTTGATTTATTTTCCATACCTGATGTTCGATATAGACCGGTAAGATAACTGGTATAATTTAGCATAAAATCTGATCACTAATATATCATGTTTCTTTTTGTTAGTTGTCGCATTGCTTATTTTGTTTTAAGTAGAGAACTAGAGGTAAAGAAATTTTAGTTGAGACTTCATTATCAAGAGGTACCGAGCAATATATGGATAAGTATTCAAATCTGGATTAATACCCTATTTTTTACTGTACACAAATCATTGGTTCTTAGTTCTTATCCATAATGGACTAGAATTTTTAAAAATTCAATGAGTGTCTTTAATTCTAGAATAATGTTACTATTAATATAAATAAAATTACAGTTTTAGAATGGTTGCGGTCCCCACAAGTAATTATGACAGTTTAGGTGTGGGTACAGTACGGGTACTCAACTGCGAGTACTCATATCAGCTTTCTTAATTCTAATCTTCTACTTAGGGCTGTCAACGAGCTGGCTTGGGCCGAGCTAGGCCTTAGCTCAGCTCGTTAATTCTGGACCGAGCTTTTACCGAGCGAGCTGGACTTTTGGCACCCGAGCTAAAAGTCTAGCTTGAACTTGTGACGAGCCAGCCCGAGCTAGTTCGCGAGCTGACGAGCTGGCTCGTTGGGTTTGGTTGGATCTTATTTTAAAAAATTACACACTTTTTGGATCGAACTGAACCGAGCTGGACCGAGCTAGATAGTATAAAATGCACACAAAATCAGACAAATTCACAAATTGATGCTAGTCGAGCTAGCTCGCGAGCTGATGAGCAAGTTAGGCCCTAGCTTGAACTCGTTAATTCTGGACCGAGCTAGTGGCGAGCTGGCTCGTTAACAGCTCGTTCTAGTAACGAACGAGCTGTTAGCGAGCGAGTCAGATGCGAGTCACGATCGAGCCACGAGCTACGAGCTTTTTTGCCACCCCTACTTCTACTTATCCAACATGAACTTTTCAGTAGAGCATTAAATTTCAATCTTTCATCTTTAGAAGATGTCGAATATGATATCTGAACTTAATACCACAATTTATATAATCTGTATTTAATTGTACATTAAAGTTACAACGAAATAAGTTGTTTATTCTAAGTTATAATAGCATAAGATCTCAAGTAACGAAAACACCAAAAGAAAGTAATCACTGACAAACAGATAAGAAAAATAAATGAAACAGAGATAAATCTAATCTCGGACGTATGGTTTGAGTAGGGGTGTCAACGGGTACGGTAAGGGTCGGATGTAAGTATTTTCATACCCATACCCGTTACAAATTATCTTACTCGTATCCTATCCTTATCTGCTACGAATTATATTACATATACTCTACTCTTACCTGTTATGGTTGTCGGATAACGAAACGGTAGCAGGTAAATAACGGATAATTGTATTCTAATAAAAAAGTATTATTTACTAAATAATACATTAATTATTTCACAAATATATATGTGTTATAAATGTCTAAATTTATTGGGATTCAAGTAAAAAAAAAGTTTATTGGGATTTGCTGAAATTTATTTACGTGTTTTAATGGTTAATTAAGCGTAACACAACTATAAAAAATAGTTGGAGAATTAAAATTTATTACTCATTAATATATATAATATATATAATTTTTTTTTATAATTATCTGATCAGGTAACGGGTATGGAATAGACTTTACACGTACTCTTATCCGTTTAGATAACGAAAGAAAATATTTACCCATACACCATACCCGTACCAGATAAATTTACAAAAAATAATCTTATCTGTACCTGTTTAATCAAATACTGTACGAATCGGATAAACAGATAAAAAAAATTGTCATTGACGCCTCTAGTTTGGAAGCTGGAGCTTTGCGAAGAAAAAGCCAGACGGGATGGAGTTGCGACCCACAAGTTAATCGAATTAAGATCCTCCCCGGTACTGTAATAGGAATATTTTACAATTACTTGATCTGGACCGTCCTTTTAACTTGGCACGAATCTCAAAGTCCAATAATATTGCCCCCTCCATCTGCCCGAAGCTCAAAGCGGCTGAGAGTTAATCTCAAACCGTAAAGTGAAGGGAATCTTTTACAGTAAGGAGAGGATACTTGTCCAAGTTAATCACGGTCATGCTATTTTTAAAATTTTCAGGAAACCGATACTACCGATTAATTTATTATTTTCTTAATGCTATTAAAAAATCGGATATTGGTCAATGCGACTGTATACATTCCACACGTGCATGTACCAATCAAATTATTGCAATCTCAACTACAAAGCAACATGACTTGTAATTTAAAAATGTTGAATAAATTTTTGTTAACTTAAATAGATACATAACAATATATAAATAAAAGCTACATGACTTGTAATCTCAACTACAAAGCAACCAAAGCATTAATTTTTTTCATTTGCAAAAGCAAAGAAGATCAAATTAAAAATAAAAGTACTTGCATTTCTTTTTTTTTATTTCCCAATATTTATAATTATTTCTATGTTGTTAAAAAAGGTGAACACATATTATTATTATTCACCGATTTTTGTATTTAAGAAAACAAAAGTTCATATATAAATATGTAGGAAAAAAATGAAATTTAATATATAAAAAGGTCGGGATCGGAAATTTCGACTTGTCATACATCTTTTCGAACAATTTCTAACTTGTCAATAATGCTTCGTACTGAAATAGATTAGTACACATTATACAATAAGTAAATGTGTAAGCATTTAATAATAATTAATTAAGCATGCATTATAAAATATTTAAATGTGCGTTTTTAAATACATGAAAAATAAATGGGAATGTTTAGAAGGCCAATTAATGGGAGATAGTTATTAGCCATTCCATCAAATACAGTGATGAATTTTTTTAAATCGACTAGTGTTAACTAGGTAGGCAAATTTTAAATCAACTAGTATTGGCCTTCCACGTGTGATCACCAAGAAAATAAAACAACTTGGATTTTTTAAAAATATAAATATGTATACTGGAGTAGATTTAGGATTTTCGTCAGGGAACAAAAAAAATATCGAATTATATTTAAATAACTTGTATTCAATGCTCTAACTTCTAATTCTAATTATCAATCCGAATTCAAGGATTTATTCTAATTTTAACCTCAAATTTATCCAAATTACATATCAAAATTTCAAAAGAGACAAATTTTTTTTCAGAAAAAGACAGTTGATTCGGACCTATAGATCTCCATAAATTTTAAAATCCAACTTCCCCCTATACGTATACTTGGGATCACTCATTCTTGTTAATTTTTTTTTTAATTAGTTGGAATTTCAGTGATTTCACAAAAGAAGATGCCAAAACAAAAGATGAAAGCTTATTGGAACATAAAAACATAGCAGATTATTTTTTTGGTGGTAGTTAATTTGGTTATGGTTCTTAGTATAATAAAACTACATGTTCAAATATCTCCATTTTTTGTATTTTTACCGTGTTTTCACTTTTTAATTTTCTAATAACAAAAATTCTACTATTTATAAGTTAAAATGAAACAATTAGATATGATCTATATTATTTTCTCCACACGTACATAAAAAATTAACACTTTCTGATTTAGGTTTTATATGGATCAACAAGTTGAAAAATCAACGTCCAGAAATTATCCACATTGGTGTATTTTTACAAGCTCTTGATACTAATAAAAAAAATCGAAATATCATGACCTTTTACACATGAATAGAGAAAATAACATAAATCATACCTAATAGTTTTATTTTGACATTTAAATTTTAAATTATTATAATTTTAAAAATAAAGACAAAAACAATAATATCTAACAATTTGACCATGCCCAAATTATCTCGAACTTGCTTCTTTCTACTAGGAGAATATATTCCTTTTCTTTTAAACACATTTAGTAATTAAAGTGGTGAGGCAAACAGTTTCTTTGAACTAAAGCCACGCTGACAATTAATTGTGCATACGTACTCTTAGCCAATTACCGCTTATTATGTGAAGCTTAAGTTACACTAAGGAACTAAGGAACACCTTTTCGGCACTAAAGTTAAAATCATTACTTAAAAAATTAAGCAAGCTTAAAAAAATTGAACAAAAGCTTGACAAGGGAGACCCGTTCGATGAACTTAAGACTCCTTAGAGCACTAAGAAGCATAGTTATAAGATTCGTGAATTATTTGTAAATAATTTGTTTTTTTGTGATGACGAACCGAACGCCGAATTATTCGGTTGACCGAACTTTGACCGAATTATTCCCGAATAATTCGCGAATTTTACGAACTTTTCCCAAATTTTTCCCGGAACATTTTTTTTGGTTTTTTTTTTTTGCTTCCTTGTAGGACTGAGATCTCTGGTTCAGATAATTCCGAATCATTTCCGAATTATACCCGAATTATTCCCGAATCACGAATTTTTGACCTCGCCGAACCGAACCCGAATAATTCATTTGTCACTATACTAAGAAGCACTAAAAAAGCTCTAAGCCATAGTTGCCGAACGCTATAAGCTTAACAAAGAATCAAATTAGTTTGTTAAACTCATAATTCTGCCTTTTCATTTAACTTGGATATTACAAACCTAAATAAGTTGCTGATTAGTTCTATGAATCTGTGACTTTCACAGAGAGAACATTATTTTTTACCACTACATCAAAAGATTGATTCTGTCTTTTCCCTTATTGGCCTTCTAATAAAGTGTATTTTTATTGAGCTGGATCTGACGCATCCATTTGTTTAAAATGAAGGAAAAGGATCTGATACTTTGCCACACAAAAAAATGTATGTTTTCCATTTTTCTTTGCTTTTTTTTTATTCTATGTGTTGGTACAAAAATAGTAAACTAAAAATTTAAGAATAATTATTATATAAATATTCATAAGTAACTCATTGATGATTTTATATTTTTACTGCTTGTTTTTTAAAATGTCTTATATATTAATTTAATTTAGTCAAATTCACAGTCTTTTTGACTGAGTCAAATGTATGCTCATTTTAGTTTTACACACTCAACAATTTAACATTTAGAAGTCAAAAGTTAAAATAAAACATTTAGATTTGATTTATCATTTATATGCAGATTTGATTTATCATTTATATGCATGTAGAGAAAAATAATATAGATCACATATACGGTTTTATATTGACATTTGACTTTCAAAATTTAAAATTATTAATATTTAAAAAAAAACATAATAAAGACACAAAAAATAAAAGCATTAGAACCTTCCTCTGCTAATAATATATGTACGATTTTTTTTTAATAAAATCAGTACCTCCTCTATTAAAAAGATTTGTTAATAAAATTTGTTCAAGAATATTTTTTTTAATCACAATCCGGTATTGTAAATCCATTTTCTAACAATGTGTGTTTGTAGTGAGACACCAGCACACAAAGTCCCTGGACAAGTGAACAGAGCACAGTAAAATCTAACCAATATTTAAAAAAAAAATTCACAACTTTTAATTTCGATTAAAATAAAACGGGATTTCACAAAAAAATTCCATTATTTGAATGATATTGCTGTAATAGGTCTTTTTTTCTTTATCCAAATTCAACATAATCCACCGTGTTAATTTTTGTAAGAGAGAAGAGAAGATATTTAAGAAAGCAAATTATTATTGCAAACTTATTTTCAGCTTTACATGTATCTCTATTTATAGAAGAAATAGAAAAACTAGCCGTTACACTATGAACCTATTCTATTTAATTACAACCACTATCGTCTAGTCTATTAATTACATGACACTATTCCCTATCAAATTTAAAAACTAGCAGTTTATTTTAACACACCGTGGAAAATTGATATGAAAATTAAGGCATTCTCACGCTCTCTGATATAAGCTTGTCTACTCGTGCTCGATTCAATCCGATCAGCAGAATGGAGAGGTAATATGGAGATGGAGCACGGATGGACGAGGAGTTCGCTGCCTCCACCCGTGTACGCTGTGGAAGATGAAGATTCCGACAAAGGTCAAGATATTTCTATGATTAATTCTGCAAAATAGATTAATGCAACGGGAGGTATGATGGAAAGGGGATGCCCCACTAATCGGACATGTTGTGCGCTCTATAAAATGGATATATTGAGAACACGAGATCACATCATATGGGAATGCACCTAAGCGAGGTCCTTCTGGCAGGGCCTATTACCCAGTTTTAACATTCAAATCTGCACACTAAATGGGAAAACACTTAGCTAAGCGTGGCAAACCACAAGACAAATCCCAGTAGGGCGGGACAAACCCTCGAGAGGAATCGGAGGATTTTTTCTCAGAAAAAAAAAAACTATGCCGCTATTGATTAATGACGATATGATTATTGATGTACATGAATGGCTTTGTCATGCCTAGAAGAAACGAGATGCACGCGAGCATTTACAGTGCTTTATTAGCGGCAATATTTCCTAATTAATTTGTAACATATGCGTGAGATGGATGAATTAGGACTTGTAAATAACTTTTTATCATCAATATATTGTTAGGGGCGTCATGCCATCTAACCTTCAAAAAAAGAATTAAGCTTGTCACTAAGTCTCAATTGTTATTATTTAAACTTGCAATCTCTCTGTTAGCATTAAAGATCAGTGCTAAACTGCTAATAGTCTCAGTAGTCTGTTCTTTACTAAAAGTTTAAAACAAATACATACATTCAACGCAGTAAAGTTAAACAAACCTCTAGTTTTTATTTAACAAACATTACATATATATAGTAATTAAGCCTGTAACCTTTTTCTTTTACACATACACCCACACACACAATCTTGCAATCATCTTTCTAGGTTATACATAAGATTGAAGGGTCGCAACAGCATTCGTCTACAAGGCAGCAACAGCACAAGGCAGCAAGGCTGAAAAAAAGAAAGATCAAAGAAAACATCAGTAATTTCTTTCAATGTACCAACCTTTGGTGCCAATTTTATTTCTTGCTTTTTCTTACTATGTACCAACCTTTAGTAGCATTTCTCTTAGTTTTTTCTTATTTATTCTTGCAATTAATGATGGAATAAAAAGCGAATTATACGTACCATCCTTCCAGGAAACCGGTTTGTCGCCGAGGAGGAGGTGGAGCAGCATACTGAGGTGGTGCCATCACTGGAGGTCCTTGGTAATAACCTGTTATGCATTTTTTTTTCCAAAAGAAGAAATAAATATAAAGGTTTAATTAGCACAGGAAACAAAATATAAAGGTTTTTTGTTCCTTTGGTAAGCAAAAACAAAAACAAAATGATTCAAGCGAACCAAATACCTTGAGGAGGGTATGGATAAGAGTACTTTGGATCATTCATCTTTCTTCAATTCTGGAAGCAATTAACAGAAATTACGGGGATGTATCCACAGAGCAGAGATTAGAAGGCAAGAACAGAGTAGAATTTGATTGGGATTTGGGAACTATATATCGAATTAATGCTCGGTGGTTTAAATAAACGCAACCCGACAGCCCTCACGCGACCGCGTTAAGGAATAAATAAGAAAAGATAAGAAAAGCAACTTCTCAAATTGCTGCTTGTTTCCTTGGAGGAATATATTCGTTCCCTCCCCATGCCGTAACAAATCGAATTCATATCTTAGTTTGAATCCAAACAGTCCCCAGCTGCTTTCACACGAATGTGAAAGCAGCCCCGAATTCAGATCTTCCCCAGTACTGTAATAGGGAATTTTTTACAATTACTTTTATCTGGACCGTTCTTTTTAACTTGGCACGAATCTCAAAGCTCAATAATACTGCCTCTTCCGTCAGCCCGAATTTGAAAGCGGCTAAGAGTTAATCTCAAACCGTAAAGTGAAGAGAATCTTTTACAGTAATGGAGAGGATACTTGTCTATATACTTTCCATCTTATCGTAACAAATATATATCTTACACGCTTACATTAAAATATACTTTCAATATTATTAAATATTATTGTATAAACGTCATAGGTAGAGAAATTAAATTTGTCTTCAAAAACCAATCAATTAAAAGACTGATATTTTCTTAAAACATATTACATATTTTTTTTTCAACTTTAATAAAGGGGTTAATGAGTATTTTGTGAATTTAAAATGAGTTGCAATAGAAAAGACTAGTGTTGTAAAAAAGGTTGTTTAAGCCGATTAATCGGCCGATTAGTCGTTGGCGGCAATCAAACCGTCATGGATTTTGCCGACTAATCGGCTGATTATTCCGATTATTTCCGATTATAACCGATTATTTCCAATTATACCTGATTAATCGCTTGATGGTACCATGTCCGTCCAATGAGCGCATATTGTTATTTACAACACTGGAAAAAGACAATGAAATGGATAAATTTGTGAGTTCTTGAATTTAGAAATGTAAATATGATGTTATGAACTTTAGATGAAAAAATAAGTAATTTTGAAATTTTTTAGGGGTGTACCTAGAAATTTTCACAAATTTAAATTACTATCCTAACAAATCACCTTTGGCCGCGTACAGTGCAATCATCGTAAATTTAAGTAGCGTTTGTGTAATGGAAAGGATTCCAAAGGAGTTTGAAATAATTAAAGTATCTATTAGGAGAATTAAGTCTTTTGAGAAAAGAAAATATTTAATAGGAATTGATTATTAAATGATAAGTAGATAAAGAATGTTTACAGTAAACTAAGAAAAGTGAACTTTCTTGTATATAATTAAAGAGAGTTCAAATGTCTTTATTTTTTGTGCCAATTTTGTTTTAATTGTTATCAAGAGCTTGTAAAAACATACTAATGTGGATAATTTCTAGACGTTAATTTTTCAAATAATTGATTCACATAAAAATAAAATTGAAATGTGATATTTTTTGTATGAGCACGTAGAGAAAATAACATAGATCACATCTAACGATTTTATTTTGACATTTAAGTTTTAGATTTTAATTTATTAACGCTTTTAAAAATAGAGACATGATGAGGCACAAAAAATAAACGATTTTATTTTGTCAGGTTGCTATCTGACTCTGTTGGATTGACTTGCAATTACTATTTTCTTTAGAATCTTATAATGAGACTATTTTCAATGGACTTCTAACTATCATCTATTTTCATCAGTTGGGCTAACTGAAAATACTTTTTTTGGGCTGAATTAGAATCTCTTGGGCTACAATAAATTGAAATTGGTTCATGGGTCAAGGGGTGTTTCCTATGGGTCTGGATCCCCTTATGTAACCCAATATTTGGGTTTTGGATCGAGACCATCTGATTCGAATTCGTCACTTGAGATTATCTCGGAATTTGAATTCATCGTCAGGATGTGTGTGCTCACTTCGGGAATGAATTTTCACATATTCGAATCGGACGGTCTCGATCCAAAATCCAAAGATTGAATTACTTCACTGGATCCGAATTCGTCTCCTATGGTCTAAGAAACTTTATGATTTTTTTTTTCTTATAATAAATTATAAATGACAGACTAAAAAGATTTACCTGATCTAAAGGTGGTGATAGTTCTCAATGTTCTTTAATAGATAGACTATATTCTTAATGGGATTGGAAACCCTCATTTTCCAAATGCTTTGATTTATTGCTTTCCTACAACTTTTCTTTTTTCTATCACTCTCCTTTAATAAAAAGGCATGTTAAAATGTTTGAAATTGAATATTAAAAAGAAATTAGACGCTAGAAAGAAATAATATAAAGAAATCATGACAGTGCAATCTGATAATTCGTGCATTGTGGCATCCTAAGGGTCAAATTTAACAAACAGAGAAATGAAACCTAGATGAGAAAAAAAAAAATGTGTTCTCTGTTGAAGCCCGATAAGAATGTAGAGGAATTCAGATCCTCTCCGGGACTGTAATAGGAAATCTTTTAGAATTAGTGGATCTGGACCGTTCTTTTTAACTTGACACGAATCTCAAAGCCAACTAATATTGCCTCTGCGCTAGCCTGAATCTCAAAGCGGCGGGGAGTTAATCACAAACTGTAAAATTTCGTCTTTTTTTAATAATTTGGAAAATCTATAGTAGGTTAGTGGTACATACATTCGAATGAAGTTGAATTTGACACTTTATTATACAATAATAAAATATTTCTTGACATGTTAAATTTAAAATATTTCTTTGATTTATAAAAAATATTATAAAATAAGAGAGAGAAAAAGAAAAATACCTCAAATTTTTTATACATAAAAATTCTAACGATCTAAAGATTTTTTTTTTTTTCAACTTCGTAGTTCGCAAGCCTTCACTGGTTTACGGTCAATAGTTATCGGTTCTCCTAATTGTTTTTCTTTTGTAACCAACTGTACAAAAGGTTATTTATGTAATGTTTTAACTCGGTACATTGTTGTACGTAGGGAATACACTATAAAATATCTCAAAACTGAGTGATTAGTTCCATCGGATACAATTTATAGGCTTTTGCCTTAATCGGCAAGCTGAAAAAAAAAAAAAAATCCTTGAACTTTGGATCTGTAAAATTGTATCGATCTTTCTATTCTGTGCATGAAAAAACAAGACATACTATTTATATTCCTCTCATATTTTATAGTATTTTTTACAAATAAAAAATAAATTCTCTTTGAAAGAGCCAACTTACAATGAGTCCGTGTCCCCACCGACATTTTTATTATTATTCAAAGTCAATTACAAATTAATAAATATACTCCGGATTCCTGGGTTTTTCCAAAAATGTCCAAACCAGTCCAAAAATAGCCTTTTTTTTTTTTTTTTTTCAGAGACACTATGAAAAGCAAGATAATAAAATTAACATTGAAAGTTTGAATTTTTTATTTAAATTATTTATTAAATTACATCAAAAATATAATTAGCATATTTACCGGAAATAATATATTCATAAACAAGCAGCAATTTGAGAAGTTTCTTCAAAGGCGGTTGCTTTTCTTGTCTTTTCTTATTTATTCCTTAACGCGGTCGCATGAGGGCTGGCGGGTTGCGTTTATTTAAACCACCGAGCATTAATTCGATATATAGTTTCCAAATCCCAATCAAATTCTATTCTCTGCTACCAATATATTTTCTCCTCTCTTCTTGCCTTCTAATATCTGCTCTGTGGGTACATCCCCGTAATTTCTGTTAATTGCTTCCAAAATTGAAGAAAGATGAATGATCCAAAGTACGCTTATCCATACCCTCCTCAAGGTATTTGGTTCGCTTGAATCATTTTGTTTTCGTTTTTGTTTTCGCTTACCAAAGGAACAAAAAAACCTTTATATTTTGTCTCCTGTGCTAAACCGCAGATTAATCTAGCTTGTTCCCTAGCAATTGAAATAATAATTTCGAAAGGCAATTCAGTAGTAGAAAATATATAATTTTAATTTCTTCTTTTGGAAAAAAAAAATGCACAACAGGTTATTACCAAGGACCTCCAGTGATGGCACCACCTCAGTATGCTGCTCCACCCCCTCCTCGGCGAAAAAACCGGTTTCCCTCAAAGGATGGTACGTATAATTCGCTTCTTTATTCCATCATTAATTGCAAGAATATAAATAATATACATTTGGTAAAAAAAAAAAATTTAATATATACGGTACGCATTATGCTCTTATGTTCTACAAAATAAGAAAAACTAAGAGGAAATGCTACTAAGGTTGGTACTTGGTACATTGAAAGAAATTTACTGATATTTTCTTTGATCTTTCTTTTTTTCAGCCTTGCTGGGCCTTGTGCTGTTGCTGCCTTGTAGACGAATGCTGTTGCGAACCCTTCAATCATATGTATAAACTAGAAAGATGATTGCCAAGATTGTGTGTGTGGATGTGTGTGTAAAAGAAAAAGGTTACAGGCTTACTATATGTAATGTTTGTTAAATAAAAACTAGAGGTTTGTTTTACTTTACTGCGTTGATCGATGTATGTATTTGTTTTAAACTTTTAATAAAGTACAGACTACTGAGACTATTAGCAGTTTAGCACTGATCTTTAATGCTAATTACAGAGAGATTACAAGTTTAAATAATAATAACAATTGAGACCTGACAAGGCTTAATTCATTTTTTTGAAGGTTAGGGGCATGGACGCCCCTAACAATATATTGATAATAAAAAATTATTTACAAGTTAATTAGCAAAAATTGCCACTAATAAAGCACTGTAAATGCTCGCGTGCATCTCGGCGTTCCTTGTAGGGAAGGAAGTTCAGAGATGGCCTTAACCATTTTATAATTAATATGTCGGAAAATAAAGATGTATTAGGTATATTAGATAAATAATTTGGCTCCCTGAAGGAGAGGATTGTTTGGTTTTTTGATGGAGCAATTTTAATTTAGAGCTTTTGTATCAGGATTAGTTTTATTTCTAGAAACACGCTGCATTTTCTATAATGTTTTTTTTTAAATGTAACGTAATTTTTAATTTAGAAAATATTTTTAAAAACAATTGTTTTTAAACTGTTTTCATTAGTTCTCGTTTTTATCGCTCTTTCTTCTTAATAATTACTGACGTAGTCGAGAACCAACATTTGTTTTAATATCAAAAGATAGTGTCTTCTGAGTGGGAGGTCATAGAATCGAAATCTAAATGAGAAAAAAATATTTGTTGTAATAATAAGAGTATATAATTTGAAAGCTTGATCTCCATTTTTCTAGAAAAATACTGACGTTGTCGCTAAAAACAATTAAAAGTTAATTTCACGAGTACAAAGATTTAAACATTAAAATTAATTTAATTTCTATTTAGTGACTAACAACTATATTTAATTCTTTTTTTATTTTACTGACATAGATGCTCTTCTC
>JAJGRW010000599.1:0-56270 GCA_025461045.1 Carex parvula | reverse complement strand
CTTATAGAGGTCAATTAGGAGGTTTCGAGGGATTCTGTGCTTGTTTAGAGCGAGAGTCTGAAGGAGCAGATTGCTTCTATAGCCTCCCTGTGCGGTCTTGTTGCTTCATGATCACTGCCATGTCCTTCAAAGCACTGTCAACTCGATCACCTGCATTTATGCCTTCCAAAACCATACAACAGCACCATCTGGATCCTTCTCCACAAGCTGACACACAACAAATTTATTTTTGTCATTCTATATTAAGCATCTAGTTCAACTCCAAAATTCAACAATAAGTAATGCTTTGTCTTCATTGTGGTCCTCATTTTTCTTTCCATCCTTTCAAAAAATAAAAAATTTGACCTGATACACTAAATATTGTAAGTAGGGACTTGAACAGTTGACATGCAAACTTTCAGATACTTTTGAAATTGTAAAATGATAATTCCCCAACATATGCCTGTTATCAATGCTAACAGTGCTTCAATACTAAATGACAATCTGGACCTACAATACCTTTATCTGCATCCTAAAGTTTTGGCCAGGCCAGAACAATTAAATGAAGAAATCTTCTCGAAAAAATATTATTTTTGCTATAATAGATAATTAGAGCTGCTTTAATCATTTTATAACACATTGATTTTTCATTAAAATGATTCTATATAATTGCATTGTCATAACTGAAATGCAAAATTTTAGACCTTGCTTATAATGGAAAAAAACAAAGAAAATCAAACATAAGCAGCATCATAATACTATAAGCATGTGAATTACAATAATTAACCTGTTATATGGAGTCAAAATGGTCAAATTGCATTTGTACAAATAACTAATTAACTACTAATTAAATTACTAATTTGTGGTACACAATTATAGTTTTTATTTAGTCTAGCTAGTATAACATCAGTGTCATTTCAGCCTATATAACACCAACACCAAATCTATCGAATCGACTTCAAACGGTGAATCTAAACCGTTCAAACCGATCTATTTCATTAGTTTGCGTTTACATGCAAAATTTATAACTTTTAATTTATTTAGTATCAAGTCAAGCGGTCTTGACAGAGACAACCTTATCAGGGTGGACAAACAATCACGGGGGGTTGTAACTCTCATCTCGATCTTTGGATTTCGCACGCAACTTCGTTGATGCAGCACGACGAAGGTTGTGGGACGTAACATGGTCAGCGACCTGTGGGCCATCTGGCGTGAGCGGAACAAAGAATTTTTACACAAAGGGCAAGAACAATCGCGATCTTGACAGAGACAACCTTAGGAAAATAAAGCAATGGATTCAGTGCTGCTAACAGCGACTTAGAGAGAAGAGCCTTTTTTTCCTTTTCGGTATCTAGAGCTACGATGTAAATATTAGCTAAATGACCCACTTGGGCCTTGTAATAACTTTCTTAATCATGAAAAATGTAAGAAGGCAAGTTGCCGTCTTACCCTAAAAAAAAAAGTCAAGTGGTCAAATGTGTGAGTTTTTAAGTTAATTTTGATACATTCATTTTTCAACATTTTTAACTGCTTGATTTGATACTAAAATAACTCAAAAGTATAAAATTTGCATGTAAACGCATCACTCAAAAGTAAATCGGTTTGAACGGTTTGAATTAGTCGTTTGAAGTCTATTCAATCAAGTTTGGAGTTAGTGTCATATGACACCGATGTCATACTAGCCGGACCTTTATTTATTGTTGGAAAGCAAGTGGGTGACTGAAATTTATAGAAATGTTCATAATGATGAACATTGCACGTGTAAACTGTAAATCATATTGTTTGGAAATGTTAAGAATATGTTAACAAATTTACACATGTGTAATAATTACTTCTAGGTATCTCCAGTTACAAAGCAACAATCAATCATTTTCTTTTGCTTGGCAATTTTTTTATAAATCATGGACTAATGGAATTCCACAACAGAGCTTATGCTTGTCGAAGCCACTAGCTATAAAAGTAATTTTAAGCATGAAACGCCAAAATTACCGTTGAGAAACTTAAGTCCTACGCAAACCTTAAAAAGTGGCAAAAATAGAACAAGGAAATCACACTATATAATCATTAATTTCCTTTCCAATAGAAGAAATTAATAACGCTATATATAGACTGTAGAATATTTGCCTGAGCTATAGCAAAACCCCAACTTACAATAGAAACTTATAGACACGATAAATTAGGCTATATAAAAATGATAAATAAATGAATTATAACATGAAATTCAGAAATAAATTAAACCTGAAGATGCTTAGCTCGAACATAGGGGCTATCACCAGCTGGAACCTTGTGTATAACATGGAACAGATCCTCTTGTTCCTCCTTTCCTCTTTCCAGCAGAGGGTGTAGAACTATCCTTATTCCCATTCATTCCATTTCTCCTGTTTAGAGTATCACCAGAGAGAAATAAATAGAGATAGGAAGGAAACGTCTGTTGAGTACTTTGGTTTTCTCTCTTGATCTAGATAGAGGTGGGAAGAGGAGAAATAGATGAATTGGGAAAGAAAAGAGAAGGGGGGTGAACAAGGACAGAAAAGCGTCTAGAAGGATTGAACTATTGGAGGTTGAGGTGTGGGCCCGGTGTGAAGTAGATAGACGGCCGCCAATGGATGTGGACCTGTTTCAGTGGGCCAATGCATCTTCCGTTTTTTTATTAATAGGAAAAACAAAAACAAAAATATCGACAACGAGAGACAATGAGAAACAGTTTTGTTAGATTTTAAAATTAAAAAGAACGTTATGGTTTGTAACGTTCAGGCACTGTAATTGGACGTTATAACTATAACATTCAATTAATTTGATTGCTAATAACCTCTAATTAATATAAACCACTGTAACTGGACATTATAGTTTATAACGTTCAGCTATAGTGTTCTTTTTTTAAAAAAAAAATCTCACTTTTCTGTAGAAAAATGTATACAAAACATATTGAACTTGATTTATTTTCCATACCTGATGTTCGATATAGACCGGTAACTGGTATAATTTAGCATAAATCTGATCACTATATCATGTTTCTTTTTGTTAGTTGTCGCATTGCTTATTTTGTTTTAAGCAGAGAACTAGAGGTAAAAATTTTTGAGACTTCATTATCAAGAGGTACCGAGCATATATGAATAAGTATTCAAATCTGGATTAATACACTATTTTTTACTGTACACAAATCATTGGTTCTTAGTTCTTATCCATAATGGAATAGAATTTTTAAAAATTCAATGAGTGTCTTTAATTCTAGAATAATGTTACTATTATATAAATAAAATTACAGTTTTAGAATGGTTGCGGTCCCCACAAGCAATTATGGCAATTTAGGTGTGGGTACAGTACGGCTACTCAACTGCGGGTACTCATATCAGCTTCCTTAATTCTAATCTTCTACTTATCGAACATGAACTTTTCAGTAGAGCATTAAATTTCAATCTTTCATCTTTAGAAGATGTCGAATATGATATCTGAACTTAATACCACAATTTTATATAATCTGTATTTAATTGTACATTAAAGTTACAACGAAATAAGTTGTTTTTCTGAGTTATAATAGCATAAGATCTCAAGTAACGAAAACACCAAAGAAAGTAATCACTGACAAACAGATAAGAAAAATAAATGAAACAAGATAAATCTAATCTCGGACGTATGGTTTGGGTAGGGTTGTCAACGGGTACGGTAAGGGTCGGGTGTAAGTATTTCATACCCGTATTCATTACAAATTATTTTTATTCGTATTCTACCTTTACCTGTTACGAATTATATTACATGTACTCTACCCTTACCCGTTATGGTTGTCGGATAACGAAATGGTAGCAGGTAAATAACGGATAATGCTATTATAATAAAAAATATTTACTAAATAATATTAAAACACATTCATTTCACAAATATACGTGTTATAAAGGTCTAAACTTTATTGGATTCAAGTAACAAAAAACTTTGTTGGAATTGTGGAAATTTATGTACATGTTTTAATAGTTAATTAAACGTAACACAACTATTAAAAATAGTTGGAGAATAAAAATTCATTACTCATTAATATATATAATGTATATAATTTTTTTTATAATTACCCGATTAGATAACGGGTACGTAATAGCTTTACACGTACTCTTACCCGTTTAGATAACGAAATTTTTTTTTTACCCATATGCCATATCCGTATCCGATAAATTTACAAAAAAAAAATCTTATCCGTAGTCATTTTATCAAATATATTACGAATCAGATAAACAGATAAGTTGTCATTTTATCAAATAAATTACGAATCGGATAAACAGGAGCTGGAGCTTTGAGAAGAAAAAGCCAAACGGGACGGAGTTGCGACCCACAAGTTAATCACGGTCATGCTATTTTCAAATTTTCAGGAAACCGATACTACCGATTAATTTATTTTTTCTTAAGCTATTTAAAATCGGATATTGGTCAATGCGACTGTATACATTCCACACGTGGCGCAAAACCGGTGACATATATATGGACCACTCAAATTATTGCAATCTCAACTACAAAGCCGACATTTTCATTAGTATCCAAAGTTAAATAGAAATTAATATTTATGTTCAAAATTCATGATTTTCGCAAAAAATGTCCAAACCGGTCATAAAATGGCCGGTTTACTCTTTTTTTTTTTTAAAGACACTATGAAGAGCATAATGAATATAACCCTGAAAATTTGAATTTTTTGTTTAAATTATTTGTTAGATTACTTTTTTCGATTTATAATTAGCATATTTACTAACATACACTAGATTACACTATATTACAATAATTATGTTGAATTACACTAAATTACGTTAAATTACGCTAAATTACAATAACTTCGCTAATTATGCTGAAATACGTAAATTACGCTAAACTACACAAAATTATGCTAAAGCAGACTGATTTTGAGCCATCTTTCATGACTAATAAAAATACTAAAAAAATTTGGAAAATAGTAAAAATTGGTATTTTACAAGTTCATTATGTAACTATTTACTGAGCTACTTAGATTGAATAATAGAAATGAAAATCTTAATCGGAAACTTCAACTCAAGTTTTGAGCTCTTCCCTTTGTTTTTTGGGCAATTCTAAAATTTCAAAAAACTGCAAAACTGTCAGTGACGCATGCGTATTTTCGCAGCTTTCCGAAAAGTGGTCATTTGCTGAAATCGGATACTCGAGCGACGTTTTATGACCGTTTGAAGTTTCGTCGTCGTTTTTCACCATTTCAGTGAAGATATCATCCCTATTCATATGTAATTTAGCGTAATTTACCGTATTTTAGCGTAATGTAATGTAATTTAGTGTAACTAACTTAATATAGTGTAATTCAATATAATTTCAAGTAATTTAGCGTATTTTAGTATAAATATGCTAATTATATTTCAAAAGAAGTAATCTATCAAATAATTTAAAACAAAAAAATTAAAATTTTCAGTGTTAGATTCCTTATCTTGCTCTTCATAGTGTCTAAATAAAAAAAGAGTAAACCGGCCATAAATGGCCTGGTTACGGGGAGAGTAAACCAGCTATTTATGGCCAGTTTGGACATTTTTGGCGAAACCCCAGAATTCTTGGGCATAAATATTATTTCTATTAAACTTGGATATTAATAAAAATGTCGGACTACAAAGCAACATGACTTGTAATTTAAAAATGTTGAATAAATTTTTGTTAACTTAAATAGATACATAACAATATATAAATAAAAGCTACATGACTTGTAATCTCAACTACAAAGCAACCAAAGCATTAATTTTTTCATTTGCAAAAGCAAAGAAGATCAAATTAAAAATAAAAGTACTTGCATTTCTTTTTTTTATTTCCCAATATTTATAATTATTTCTATGTTGTTAAAAAAGGTGAACACATATTATCATTATTCACCGATTTTTTTATTAAGAAAACAAAAGTTCATATATAAATATGTAGGAAAAGAATGAAATTTAATATATAAAAGGTCGGGATTCGGAAATTTCGACTTGTCATACATCTTTTCGAACAACTTCTAACTTATCAATAATGCTTCGTACTGAAAGATAAGTACACATTAACAATAAGTAAATGTGTAAGCATTTTTTTTTGGATAAAAGGCCGAAGCTCGTTTCATTGAAGAAACAAGTTAAGTTACAGTAGGGTTAACAGGGATATCTTGCGACCAAAATGATATCATGTACACAAACGTCTTATGCCTCAAATAAACAGTCTTATACCCTGTAAGCATTTAATAATAATTAAGCATGCATTATAAATATTTAAATGTGCGTTTTTAAATACATGAAAAATAAATGGGAATGTTTAGAAGGCCAATTAATGGGAGATAGTTATTAGCCATTCCATCAAATACAGTGATGAATTTTTTTAAATCGACTAGTGTTAACTAGGTAGGCAAATTTTAAATCAACTAGTATTGGCCTTCCACGTGTGATCACCAAGAAAATAAAACAACTTGGATTTTTTTTATTTTTTTTTTGCATTAAATACTTATGTTTAACATATTGTTCTACCTTACATTATTTTAGTATTTGATTTTTTTTTTAAATTGACCCTGCTAAGCAAGGCCGGTTACAGAGCACTTGCCATAAAAAGATTCATACATTTATCCGTTGAGTTGCCTCATTCTTTTATAGTGTGTATGGTTGTATCTAAACCTTGAGCTAAATATAAATATGTATACAAGAGCAGATTTAGAATTTTCGTTAGGGAGTAAAAAAATATTGAATCGAATTTAAATAGTTAATGAGATACAAACTCATTAGCCAATTGAGTATTGGATAAAAAAAATGCTCGAACTTGTAATTTTCAATGCTCGAACTTTTAATTCTAATTATCAATCCGAATTCAATGAATTTATTCTAATTTTAACCTCAAATTTACCCAAATTACATATCAAAATTTCAAAGGAGGCAAATTTTTTTTTTCCAGAAAGAGACAGTTGATTCGGACCTATAGATCTCCATAAAATTTTAAAATCCAACTTAATCCTAATTCCACTTGGGTCCACCCCTATAAGTATACTTGGGATCACTCATTCTTGTTAATTTTTTTTTTTAATTAGTTGGAATTTCAGTGATTTTCACCAAAGAAGATGCCAAAACAAAAGATGAAAGCTTATTGGAACAGAAAAACATGGCAGATTATTTTTTTGGTGGTAGTTAATTTGGTTATGGTTCTTAGTATAATAAAAATAGAGGGATCAAATATCTCTATTTTTTTGTGTTTTTATCATGTTTTCACTTATTAATTTTTTAATAACAAAAATTCTACAATTTATAAGTCAAAATGAAACAGTTAGGTATGATCTATATTATTTTCTCCACACGTACGTAAAAAATTAACACCTTTTGATTTAGGTTTTATATGGATCAACAAGTTGAAAAATCAACTTCTAGAATTTATTCACAATGGTGTATTTTTACAAGCTCTTGATACTAATAAAAAAAATCGAAATGTCATGACATTTTACATGTAAATAGAGAAAATGACATAAATCATATCTAATAGTTTTATCTTGACATTTAAATTTTAAATTATTGTAATTTTAAAAATAAAGACAATGAAGACCAAAAAAATAAAAACATTTAAACCTCTAACAAATATTATATATTATTTTATAAGCTCCAAGCAACGGCATAGCAGCCAACCGACTTGTTGAAACAATAATATCTAACAATTTGACCATGCCCAAATTCTCTCGAACTTGCTTCTTTCTACTTAGGAGAATATATTATTTTTCTTTCAAACACATTTAGTAATTAAAGTGGTGAGGCAAACAGTTTCTTTGAACTAAAGCCACGCTAACAATTAATTGTGCATACGTACACTAAGGAAGTTAAATCATAGTTTAAAAAAATTAGCAAACTTAAAAAAAGTAAACAAAAAGAGCGATGTGACATTAAGCTTGATAAAGGAGCATCCATCCGATGAATTTAAGACTCCTTAGAGCACTAAGAAGCATAGTTACAAGATTCGCGAATAATTTTTTTTTTTTGTATGACGAATCAAACGTCGAATTTTTTGATTGACCAAACTTTGACCGAATTATTACTGAATAATTCGTAAATTTTACGAACTTTTCCCAAACATTTTTTTTGGTTGACCGAACTTTTTCCAGAACATTCTTTTTTGGGTTTTTTTTTTTGTTTCCTTGTAGGACTGAGATCTCTGGCCTGATAATTCCGAATCATTATCGCATTATACCCGAATTATTTCCGAATCACGAATTTTTGACCTCGCGAACCGAACCCGAATAATTCATTTGTCACTATACTAAGAAGCACTAAAGAGCTCTAAGCCATGGTTGCCGAACGCTATAAGCTTAACATAGAATCAAATTAGTTTGTTAAACTCATAATTCTGCCTTTTCATTTAACTTGAATATTAGAAACCTAAATAAGTTGCTGATTAGTTCTATGAATATGTGACTTTTTCACAGAGAGAACATTATTTTTTACCAGTACATCAAAAGATTGATTCTGTCTTTTCCCTTATTGGCCTTCTAATAAAGTGTATTTTTATTGAGCTGGATCTGACGCATCCATTTGTTTAAAATGAAGGAAAAGGATCTGATACTTTGCCACACAAAAAAAAAAATGTATGTTTTACATTTTTCTTTGCTTTTTTTTATTCTATGTGTTGGTACAAAAATAGTAAACTAAAAATTTAAGAATAATTATTATATAAATATTCATAAGTAACTGATTGATGATTTTTTGTTTTTTAAAATGTCTAATATATTAATTTAATTTAGTCAAATTCACAGTCTTTTTGACTGAGTCAAATGTATGCTCATTTCAGTTTTACATTTAGATTTGATTTATCATTTATATGCAGATTTGATTTATATTTATGTGCATGTAGAGAAAAATAATATAGCTCACATATACGGTTTTATATTGTTGACTTTCAAATTTTAAAATTATTAATATTAAAAAAAATAAAAACATAATAAAGACACAAAAAATAAAAGCATTAGAACCTTCCTCCGATATTTTTATTAATACCCAAAAAAAAAACAAATTATCAAATCTGCTCCCACCCAAATTTATTTTTATTTCTACCCCAACCGCCCGTCCACTGGGCGGTCTAGTTTCCCCACCTGACCGCCCAGCAGCTGGGCGGTCCACTATGCATAGCTGACCGCCCAGCCACTGGGCGGTCCAGTTTCCATAGCTGACCGCCCAGCAGCTGGGCAGTCCGCTAGTGTTTTTTTTTTTTTTTTTTAGAGAGACAATATGAATATCAAGATGTTGAATTCTTAACGCTAAAAATTCGAATTTTTTTTGTAAATATTAGTTAGATTACTTCTTTTAAGCATATTTATACTAAAATACGCTAAATTACTTAGAATTATGTTCAATTACGTTGAGTTACACTATATTAAGTTAAATTACATTAAATTACGCTAAAATACGGTAAATTACATATGAATAGGGACGATATCTTCACTAAAAAGGCGAAAAACGACGACGAAACTTCAAACGGTCATAAAATGGCGCTCGAGTGTCCGATTTCAGCAAATGACCACTTTTCGGAAAGCTTGCGAAAATGCGCATGCGTTCGTGCCCGCAATGCTGGATTTCAAAATTCAGAATTGCCAAAAAACTAAGGAAAGAGCCTCAAAACTTGAGTTGAAGTTTCCGATTAAGATTTTCATTTATATTATTCAATCCAAGTAGCTCAGTAAATTAGTTACATAATGAACTTGTAGAATACCAATTTTTATTATTTTCGGAATTTTTTTACTATTTTTTATGATTCATGAAAGATGACACATAATCGGTCTACTTTAGCGTAATTTTCTGTAGTTTACCATAATTTACTGTATTTCAGCATAATTAGCGAAGTTATTATTATTTAGTGTAATTTAAAGTAATTTAGTGTAGCTCAACGTAATTTAACATAATTTCAAGTAATTTAGCGTATTTTAGTATAAATATGCTTAAAAAGGAACAATGCAAATGTATTAGTTAGATTACTTCTTTTATGACCGAAAAGTGGTCATTTGCTGAAATCGGACACTCGAGCGCCGTTTTATGACCGTTTGAAGTAATTTAATGTAATTTAACTTAATATAGTGTAACTCAACGTAATTTAACATAATTCCAAGTAATTTAGCGTATTTTAGTATAAATATGCTTAAAAGAAGTAATCTAGCTAATATTTACAAAAAAAATTCGAATTTTTAGCGTTAAGAATTCAACATCTTGATATTCATATTGTCTCTAAAAAAAAAAAAAACACTAGCGGACCACCCAGCTGCTGGGCGGTCAGGTGGGGAAACTGGACCGCCCAGTGGACGGGCGGTTGGGGTAGAAATAAAAATAAGTTTGGGGTGGGAGCAGATTTGATAATTTGTTTTTTTTTTTGGGTAATAATAAAAATATCGGAACCTTCCTCTGCTAATAATATATGTACGATTTTGTTTTAATAAAATCAGTACCTCCTCTATTAAAAGATTTGTTAATAAAATTTGTTCAAGAATATTTTTTAATCACAATCCGGTATTGTAAATCCATTTTCTAACAATGTGTGTTTGTAGTGAGACACCAGCACACACAATCCCTGGACAAGTGAACAGAGCACAGTAAAATCTGACCAATATTTTAACAAAAAATTCACAACTTTTAATTTCGATTAAAATAAAACCGGATTTCACAAAAAAAAATTCCATTATTTGAATGATATTGCTGTAATAGGTCATTTTTTTCTTTATCAAAATTCAACATAATCCACCGTGTTAATTTTTGTAAGAGAGAAGGGAAGAGATTTAAGAAAACAAATTATTATTACAAACTTATTTTCAGCTTTACATTTATCTCTATTTATAGAAGAAATAGAAAAAACTAGCCATTACAATATGAACCTATTCTATTTAATTACAACCACTATCTTCTAGTCTATTAATTACATAACACTATTCCCTATCAAATTTAAAAACTAGCCGTTTATTTTAACACACCGTGGAAAATTGATATGAAAATTAAAGCATTCTCACGCTCTCTGATATAAGCTTGTCTACTCGTACGTGCTCGATTCAATCCGATCAGCAGAATGGAGAGGTAATATGGAGATGGAGCACGGATGGATGAGGAGTTCGCTGCCTCCACCCGTGTACGCTGTGGAAGATGAAGATTCCGACAAAGGTCAAGATATTTCTATGATTACTTCTGCAAAATAGATTAATGCAACGGGAGGTATGATGGAAAGGGGATGCCCCACTAATCGGACATGTTGTGCGCTCTATAAAATGGATATATTGAGAACACGAGATCACATCATATGGGAATGCACCTAAGCGAGGTCCTTCTGGCAGGGCCTATTACTCAGTTTTAACATTCAAATCTGCACACTAAATGGGAAAACAATTAGCTAAGCGTGGCAAACCACAAGACAAATCCCAGTCGGGCGGGACAAACCCTCGAGAGGAATCAGAGGATTTTTTCTCAGAAATAAAAAACTATGCCGCTATTGATTAATGACGATATGACTATTGATGTACATGAATGGCTTTGTCACGCCTAGAAGGAACGCCCAGATACACGCGAGCATTTACATTGCTTTATTAGCGGCAATATTTGCTAATTAATTTGTAACATATGCGTGAGATGGATGAATTAGGACTTGTAAATAACTTTTTATTATCAATATATTGTTAGGGGCGTCATGCCATCTAACCTTCAAAAAAAGAATTAAGCTTGTCACTAAGTCTCAATTGTTATTATTTAAACTTGCAATCTCTCTGTTAGCATTAAAGATCAGTGCTAAACTGCTAATAGTCTCAGTAGTCTGTTCTTTACTAAAAGTTTAAAACAAATACATACATTCAACGCAGTAAAGTTAAACAAACCTCTAGTTTTTATTTAACAAACATTACATATATATAGTAAGCCTGTAACCTTTTTCTTTTACACACACACCCACACACACAATCTTGGCAATCATCTTTCTAGGTTATACATAAGATTGAAGGGTCGCAACAGCATTCGTCTACAAGGCAGCAACAGCACAAGGCAGCAAGGCTGAAAAAAGAAAGATCAAAGAAAATATCAGTAATTTCTTTCAATGTACCAAGTACCAACCTTTGGTACCAATTTTATTTCTTGCTTTTTCTTACTATGTATCAACCTTTAGTAGCATTTCTCTTAGTTTTTTCTTAATTATTCTTGCAATTAATGATGGAATAAAGAAGCGAATTATACGTACCATCCTTCGAGGAAACCGGTTTGTCGCCGAGGAGGAGGTGGAGCAGCATACTGAGGTGGTGCCATCACTGGAGGTCCTTGGTAATAACCTGTTGTGCATTTTTTTTTTCCAAAAGAAGAAATAAAATTAGTATATTTCTACTACATGAATTGCCTTTCGAAATTATTATTTCAATTGCTAGGGAACAAGATTAATCTGCGGTTTAGCACAGGAAACAAAATATAAAGGTTTTTTTGTTCCTTTGGTAAAGCGAAAACAAAATGATTCAAGCGAATCAAATACCTTGAGGAGGGTATGGATAAGAGTACTTTGGATCATTCATCTTTCTTCAATTCTGGAAGCAATTAACAGAAATTACGGGGATGTATCCACAGAGCAGAGATTAGAAGGCAAGAACAGAGTAGAATTTGATTGGGATTTGAGAACTATATATCGAATTAATGCTCGGTGGTTTAAATAAACGCAACCCGGCAGCCCTCATGCGACCGCGTTAAGGAATAAATAAGCAAAGATAAGGAAAGCAACCGCCTTTTGAAGCAACTTCTCAAATTGCTGCTTGTTTCCTTGGAGGAATATATTCGTTCCCTCCCCATGCCGTAACAAATCGAATTCATATCTTAGTTTGAATCCAAACAGTCCCCAGCTGCTTTCACACGAATGTGAAAGTAGCCCCGAATTCAGATCTTCCCCAGTACTGTAATAGGGAATTTTTTACAATTACTTTTATCTGGACCGTTCTTTTTAACTGGCACAAATCTCAAAGCTCAATAATACTGCCTCTTCCGTCAGCCCGAATTTGAAAGCGGCTAAGAGTTAATCTCAAACCGTAAAGTGAAGAGAATCTTTTACAGTAATGGAGAGGATACTTGTCTATACTTTCCATCTTATCGTAAGAAATATATATCTTACACGCTTACACTAAAATATACTTTCAATATTATTAAATATATTGTATAAACGTCATAGGTAGAGAAATTAAATTTGTCTTCAAAAACCAATCAATTAAAAGACTGATATTTTCTTAAAACATATTACATATTTTTTTTTTCATTTTTAATAAAGGGTATAATGAGAATTTTGAGAATTTAAAATGAGTTGTAATAGAAAAGACTAGTGTTTGTAAAAAAAGGTTGTTTAGGCCGATTAATCGGCCGATTAGTTGTTGGCGGCAATCAAACTGTCATGGATTTTTCTGACTAATCAGCCGATTATTTCTGATTATACCTGATTAATCACTTGGTGGTATCATGTCCGTCTAACGAGTGCATATCGTTATTTACAATACTGAAAAATATAATAAAATGGATAAAGTTGTGAGTTCTTAAATTTAGAAATGTAAATATGATGTTATGAACTTTAGATGAAAAAATAAGTAATTTTGAAACTTTTGAGGGGTGTACCTAGAAATTTTCACAAATTTAAATTACTATCCTAACAAATCACCTTTGGCCGCGTACAGTGCAATCATCGTAAATTTAAGTAGCGTTTGTGTAATGGAAAGGATTCCAAAGGAGTTTGAAATAATTAAAGTATATATTAGGAGAATTAAGTCTTTTGAGAAAAGAAAATATTTAATAGGAATTGATTATTAAATGATAAGTAGATAAAGAATGTTTACAGTAAACTAAGAAAAGTGAACTTTCTTGTATATAATTAAAGAGGAGGGTTCAAATGCTTTCATTTTTAAGAACTTCAATAATTCAAAATTTAAAATTTAAAAGTCAAAATAAAACGTTGGATATGATCTACATCATTTTATCTATGCACGTGTAAAAAATTGTGATATTTCAACTTTATTTTGATAGTCATCGAGAGCTTGTAAAAACGTACTAATGTTGATAATTTCTAGACGTTGATTTTTCAAATAATTGATTCACATAAAAACAAAATCGAAATGTGATATTTTTTGTATGAGCACGCAGAGAAAATAACATAGATCACATCTAATGATTTTATTTTGACGTTTAAGTTTTAAATTTTGATTTATTAACATTTTTAAAAATAAAAACATTTGAACCATCCTCATAATTAAATTTATGTTTGTCAGACTATTAAAGGAATTGGTTGCTCTGTGCCTCTGTTGGATTGATTTGTAATTACTATTTTCTTAAGAATCTTATAATGAGACTATTTTCAATGGACTTTAACTATCATCTATTTTCACCAATTGGGCTAACTGAAAATACTTTTTTTGGGCTGAATTAGAATCTCTTGGGCTACAATAAATTGAAATTGGTTCATGGGTCAGGGGGTGTTTCCTATGGGTCTGGATCCCCTAATGTAACCCAATCTTTGGGTTTTGGATCGAGACCATCTGATTCGAATTCGTCGCTCGAGATCATCTCGGAATTCGATTCGTTGTCGGAATGTGTGCGCTCACTTCGGAAATGAATTTTCACATATTCGAATCGGACGGTCTCGATCCAAAACTCAAAGATTGGGTTACTTCACTGGATCCGAATTCGTTTCCTATCGTCTAAGAAACTTTATGATTTTTTTTTTTCTTTTAATAAATTATAAATGACAGACTAAAAAAATTTACCTGATCTAAAGGTGGTGATAGTTCTCAATGCTCTTTAATAGATAGACTATATTCTTAATGGGATTGGAAACCCTCATTTTCCAAATGCTTTGATTTATTGCTTTCCTACAACTTTTTTTTTTTCTCTATCACTCTCCTTTAATAAAAGGCATGTTAAAATGTTTGAAACTGAATATTAAAAAGAAATTAGAGATGCTAGAAGGAAATAATATAAAGAAATCATGACAGTGCAATCCGATAATTCGTGCATTTTGGCATCCTAAGGGTCAAATTTAACAAACAGAGAAATGAAACCTAGATGAGAAAAAAAAAATGTGTTCTCTGTTGAAGCCCGATAAGAATGTAGAGGAATTCAGATCCTCTCCGGGACTGTAATAGGAAATCTTTTAGAATTAGTGGATCTGGACCGTTCTTTTTAACTTGAACGAATCTCAAAGCCAACTAATATTGCTCCTGCGTTAGCCCAAATCTCAAAGCGGCTGGGAGTTAATCTCAAACCGTAAAATTTCGTTTTCTTTTAATAATTTGGAAAATCTATAGTAGTTAGTGGTACATACATTCGAAAGATGTTGAATTTGACACTTTATTATACAATAATAAAATATTTCTTGACATGTTAAATTTAAAATATTTCTTTGATTTATAAAAAAATATTATAAAATAAGATTGAGAAAAAGAAAAATACCTCAAATTTTTTATACATAAAAATTCTAACGATCTAAAGATTTTTTTTTTCTAACTTCGCAGTTCGCAAGCCTTCACTGGTTTACGGTCAATAGTTATCGGTTCTCCTAATTGTTTTTCTTTTGTAACCAACTGTACAAAAGGTTATTTATGTAATGTTTTAACTCGGTACATTGTTGTACGTAGGGAATACACTATAAAATATCTCAAAACCGAGTGATTAGTTCGATCGGATACAATTTATAGGCTTTTGCCTTAATCGGCAAGCTGAAAAAAAAAAAAAAATCCTTGAACTTTGGATCTGTAAAATTGTATCGATCTTTCTATTCTGTGCATGAAAAAACAAGACATTCTATTTATATTCCTCTCATATTTTATAGTATTTTTTACAAATAAAAAATAAATTCTCTTTGAAAGAGCCAACTTACAATGAGTCCGTGTCCCCACCGACATTTTTATTATTATCCAAAGTTAATTACAAATTAATAAATATACTCCGGATTCCTGGGTTTTTCCAAAAATGTCCAAACCAATCATTTTCTGGCCGGTTTCCTCTCTCCCATAAACTGGCTATTTTCGACCAGTTTTTTTTTTTTTTTTTTAAGACACTATGAAAAGTAAGATAATGAAATTTAACACTGAAAATTCGAATTTTTTATTTAAATTATTTGTTAAATTACATCAAAAGTATAATTAGCATATTTACCGGAAATAATATATTCATAAACAAGCAGCAATTTGAGAAGTTTCTTCAAAGGCGGTTGCTTTTCTTGTCTTTTCTTATTTATTCCTTAACGCGGTCGCATGAGGGCTGGCGGGTTGCGTTTATTTAAACCACCGAGCATTAATTCGATATATAGTTTCCAAATCCCAATCAAATTCTATTCTCTGCTACCAATATATTTTTTCCTCTGTTCTTGCCTTCTAATCTCTGCTCTGTGGGTACATCCCCGTAATTTCTGTTAATTGCTTCCAAAATTGAAGAAAGATGAATGATCCAAAGTACGCTTATCCATACCCTCCTCAAGGTATTTGGTTCGCTTAAATCATTTTGTTTTTGTTTTTGTTTTCGCTTACCAAAGGAACAAAAAACCTTTATATTTTGTCTCCTGTTCTAAACCGCAGATTAATCTTGTTCCCTAGCAATTGAAATAATAATTTCGAAAGGCAATTCATGTAGTAGAAATATACTAATTTTAATTTCTTCTTTTGGAAAAAAAAATGCATAACAGGTTATTACCAAGGACCTCCAGTGATGGCACCACCTCAGTATGCTGCTCCACCCCCTCCTCGGCGAAAAACCGGTTTCCTCAAAGGATGGTACGTATAATTCGCCTCTTTATTCCATCATTAATTGCAAGAATAAATAAATAATACATTTGGAAAAAAAAAATTTAATATACGGTACGTATTACGCTCTTATTTTCTACAAAATAAGAAAAAACTAAGAGATATGCTACTAAAGGTTGGTACATAGTAAGAAAAAGTAAGAAATAAAATTGGTACCAAACGTTGGTACTTGGTACATTGAAAGAAATTACTGATGTTTTCTTTGATCTTTCTTTTTTTCAGCCTTGCTGCCTTGTGCTGTTGCTGCCTTGTAGACGAATGCTGTTGCGACCCTTCAATCATATGTATAAACTAGAAAGATGATTGCCAAGATTGTGTGTGTGGGTGTGTGTGTAAAGAAAAAGGTTACAGGCTTATTATATGTAATGTTTGTTAAATAAAAACTAGAGGTTTGTTTAACTTTACTGCGTTGATCGAATGTATGTATTTGTTTTAAACTTTTAATAAAGTACAGACTACTGAGACTATTAGCAGTTTAGCACTGATCTTTAATGCTAACAGAGAGATTGCAAGTTTAAATTAATAATAACAATTGAGACCTAGTGACAAGCTTAATTCTTTTTTTTAAGGTTAGATGGCATGACTCCCCTAACAATATATTGATAATAAAAAGTTATTTACAAGTCCTAATCCATCCATCTCACTCATATATTACAAATTAATTAGCAAATATTGCCGCTAATAAAGCACTGTAAATGCTCGCGTGCATCTGGGTGTTCCTTCTAGGCGTGACAAAGCCACCCTTATGATTTGAAAATTTTAGTTATTTATATTTTAGTTATCAAAAATTTCTAGTTCCGCGTCTGCTTAGTGACAAGCTTAATTTTTTTGTTGAAGGTTAGATGGCATGACGCCCCTAACAATATATTGATAATAAAAAGTTATTTACAAGTCCTAATCCATCCATCTCACTCATATGTTACAAATTTATTAGCAAATATTGCCACTAATAAAGCACTGTAAATGCTCGCGTGCATCTGGGCGTTCCTTCTAGGGAAGGGAGGAAGTTCAGAGATGGCCTTAACCATTTTATAATTAATATGTCGGAAAATAAAGATGTATTAGGTATATTAGATAAATAATTTGGCTCCCTGAAGGAGAGGATTGTTTGGTTTTTTGATGGAGCAATTTTAATTTAGAGCTTTTGTATCGGATTAGTTTTATTTCTAGAAACACGCTGCGTTTTCTATAATGTTTTTTTAAATGTAACGTAATTTTTAATTTAGAAAATATTTTTAAAAACAATTGTTTTTTAACTGTTTTCATTAGTTCTTGTTTTTATCGCGCTTTCTTCTTAATAATTACTGACGTAGTCGAGAACCAACATTTGTTTTAATATCAAAAGATAGTGTCTTCTGAGTGGGAGGTCATAGATTCGAAATCTAAATGAGAAAAAATTATTTGTTGTAATAATAAGAGTATATAATTTGAAAGCTTGATCTCCATTTTTCTAGAAAAATACTGACGTTGTTGCTAAAAACAATTAAAAGTTAATTTCACGAGTACAAAGATTTAAACATTAAAATTAATTTAATTTCTATTTAGTGACTAACAACTATATTTAATTCTTTTTTTATTTTACTGACATTAGATGCTCTTTTCTCAAATAAATTTTATATCAATTTAATTTTATTTAGTGTATGACAACTATATTTAATTTTTTCTTGATTTTACTGATATAGATATTCTTCTCTCGAAATTTCAATCATGCCAATACAGAGGAATTCTCTGAGATATTTACTTCTCTCTCAAAACATAGAAAGAAAATCTTTGAGATTTTTTTTTAAATTGAATAACAAGACAGTTTAGGCCTATTCAAACATTGATGACTGAACCTCTTTGGGAAATATTCAACAGTTGGACATGACTTTACCCCTCGAACAAAGAGAGGTCATGCTCATGATAGTCAGTGCAATCTGTTGGAGCATTTGAAAAATTTGAGATTCAATCTGCTTCGAAAATAAAATATTTCATCCATTAGACAAATGATTTGACTAATTTGTTCCTTGCCAGTGTACCACTGGTATCTTTGGTACTTGCCAATTAGGATGTTAGTGGTTTGAAATATGAATTATGACATTCACTTCACAAACTCTTGTTCTTTGTTTGTTTGTTTTTCCTTGCTATGATGTAATAAGTGTTGTTATAAGTAATCTTCAATGTTATTTGACTAATTTGCAAAACATATAAACATTGAATTTTACAGTTTTTTTGTTTAAGATGTATGCAGGTTTAGCTATTACATCCGAAGGTGAACGCAAGTCAAAGATATACAATCCAGAGTTGAACTATAATGCATTGCAATGTATAGCCCTTTTTGTACATTAGACTATAAATCGTTAGTTTTGATTTTGAAATAATCGATCCAAACTGTTCAATTTGATATCCATATTAAAATGTGCTTGGTTGATCAAAATTTTACATTTTTTTTGTAACTTTTTGCTATTTTTTTAGAATTTTGAAAATCACTGTTTTTCTATGGTCTAGAAATTTCTGAAAAAATAGTGATTTTCAAAAAATAAAAAAAAATAGTAAAAAAGTTCCAAATATATAATATTTGGTCTCCAAGCACATTTTAATATGGAGAACATGTTGAGCCTTTTAGATCGACTGTTTGCACTTCAAATCCAATGGTTTACAATACAATGTACGAGATGACCTATGCATTGCAATGCACTATAGCCCAACTCATACAATCCAACCCTAAAGTAATACAGTATTTACATACGAAAGAAATGAGAAGAGTTCATTACAAAAAATATTCTCTACTTGCACAACTATACTGGATTTGTTCGAGATCAATATATACAGGGGCGAATCTACATATAATGAATGGGGGTCAATTGACCCCCATTCATTTTGATTTTTTTTTATTTATACCTTATTTTAATATAGTTTAAAGTAAAATATTATGAATAGTATGAAATTGATTCTCATTTGTAGTAGGAAAATTTTATATGCTTGACCCCTGTTCATATTTGACCCCCATAGTCTAAAAGTCTGACTCCGCCCCTGAATATATAAGAATAGATTTATACGCGTAGATAATGTACACTACATAAAATTCTGTTATTCAATTTGGCATCTAATGTTTTTTTCTTTTACTATCAACCATGTACAAAATTAAAATGATTACTTTACTAGAATATCATTATAGATGATACATTAAATGTCGCATGAAAAGACTATAAAAATTATAGAAAAAAAGTGTGTGCGCGCTCTCGCGTGTTAGCTCTTTATCTCTCTCTCTTAAAAAAAAATCACTGCATGACTTCGTCTCATCACATTGAACTTTATATAAGCCAAATCGCAGACAGCATAATTTTTTCTCTATATAATAAGACTAAAAGGATATTTTGCAAATTGCAATTTTTCAATCCGTAATATTATTATTTTTTTCATAAAACAAAAACATGACAATTTTCTCCAAAATAATTTATGAAACCACATTGCCTATAAACCACGTATAATAATCGGTCATCAAATTAAAAAGAAAATATTGATACAAACAGTACGACCGTTTCACCGGATAACACTTTCCCATGGATCCGAATATGCTGAAATCCGAGGTCGGTACTGTTTATCCTGAAATCCCTGCAATCTGAATCCAGTCGTCGAACTGTTCCAAGATGCGTGTAAGAAAAAACCAACTGTTTCGAGATGCGTTCTCGAAAAAAATTCAATAGCTGAATTTCAAATTGCAGAAATTTCAGAATGAACAGTACCGATCTAGAAATTTCAACTGATTTATTTCGCTTTACCATGGATATCAAAGTGATTTCTACCTGCCTACGGGCTTTCTGCCCAAAAAATAATAAAAATAAAGTGATTTGTAACCCAGCAGACACCTTGTTGGTGAAGCCAATCAAAAACCCAGCAGATCCCTTCTCTTTCCGACTCAATTTTTTTATTAATAGAAAAACAAAAAAATATTGATAAGGAGATAAGATTTATGAAATTTGATTTATAACATCTAGAGAGTACTGTAGTTGGACGTTATAAATCATAACGCTTAGTTAATTTAATTATTAATAATAGTAAGAAAAAAACTGTAACTGAAACTTATGATTTATAACGTCTAGCTATAGTGTTTTTTTCGTAAAATATAATCTCACAACACAACCGCTACATTCAGAACTAAAGTTAAAAACAAAAAAACACTGTAATTAAACATTACTTTTTTTTACAATCAATAACAATTAAATTAATCGAACCTTATAATTTATAACGTCCAACTACATATAAACCATAATGTTGTTTCTTATTTTCCGAAATTTCAAAAAAACTCAACTCATTATCCATATTTTACTTTTATATTTTCTATTAATAAAAAAATCGGTCCCGACTACTCAATAACACTTAATTGGACTCGGTTTAGATAGGTAGGTCAAATGAATTATCCCACTGAAAAAGAGCCCCACTTCCTTGAATCTTCATTTTCTATCTATCACACGTCAGCAGCTACTGGTCATAGAAGCCGAGAACGGGTCCATTTAATAATTCTGATTTTCTCCGTCTCTTCCAATTCCTATAAACCCCAACCGCCGTCACTATTTTGAAACCCACAAGCTATCACCATTAACCCCTAGAATCGAGCTGCCCACCCCCAAACCCTAGAAACCCCATTATTCGACTCGAGCGACAATGGCGACCACCACCGAGTCGTCGTCCGATGGCCCCGTTCTAAGCGTCGTCTCCAAACGCATTCGTGCCCTGCGTAAAAAGTACAACCGCATAGTCCAAATGGAGGAGGCGCTCGCTAATGGAAAAACCCTTAACAAGGAGCAAGAGGAGGTGCTTCGCTCAAAGCCAGTCGTGACGGCTCTAATTGACGAGTTAGAGAAACTCAGATCGCCGCTTATTTCAGCCCTAGAGGAGGAATTGAACCAGACTTCGGAGCAAGAGCCGAAGCAGTCGGATCGATCTGTCAACACAGACGACCTGATCGAGGATTTGCTGCGACTGGTGTATTTCGGTTCCCTATTCGATGTGAGGTCGCAGAGTGAGTTCACGGCTATGATGCTGACCCGTAGCCATGAGAGGGGGTGCTGCCTGACTTATGATTACGTGACCGATGACGAGGTCGATCTATTGAGCGAGAAGGATTTAAACTTAATATCTGTACTGGGATCTCTTGTGACCTCACGACCTGTCAATGAGGTTGTTTCACATAAGAGTGCCCTTGAGGCCTGTATCAGCCATGCAAAGCTGTGGATCTCCAGTTCAGACCAGCCTATCAATCCTGAGGCACCTGCTACTTGTGAGTGATTCTTTTGTTTTTGTGAATTTCCATTTTAGTAACATAAGTGCGATACAGTACAGCGTTTAAGAATGCTTAACATCTCTGTTATCATTTTTCTGTGGCTAATATCTGATATGGCATGAACTTTAGAATTGCAAGTGCTAGGTGAATGTTGTTTCCTGTGAAAATTGCAGGTGGATTTGTCTGTATACCTCTATTGTAGTCTGTAATACACTTCAATTTTTGGAATTTGTTTTGTTTAGTTCATTTCAATTAATTCGCAAAGGAGCTTCCTATTTTAGCGTCTTTTAGTTTAGATTTATTGCTAGCCTTATTTGGTTTGATATTGAGTTTGGTAACTGGCCGATCAAGCATCTCTATGGTGGTGACATTATCCCTGCACTGAAACCATTAATTATTCAGGGAATGGAAGTGTGTTTTGCATGCCTTCTGCCAGAAAAAAAAAAAAAACTTATATAGTGCATCATCTCTGTTTTGATTTTTGGCAGATGCTGCATTAAAGGAGAAGTTGAAGAAGATTATCTCATCAGACTTTTTCACTGCCACACCAGAGATGAAGGCTCCAGTTGAAGTTGCCGCAGCTGTGGGCCAGCTTCACATATCTGAAGGTAGCACCGTGCCGTCAGAGACTGCTGAGGGTGACATAGACACTCTTGATAACAAGGTAATCAGTCATATGTTACCTTGTAAGTACATTTTTACATTTGTTTTATTGTGATTGGTTTGTGAATTTGCTGCTTGTAATCATGCTTCACCGAAGCTGCCATCCTCATATCAGGTCAGTTTCTGATATATCCTCCGGCGTATCTGATATATTAACATTAAACTTTTTACTGATACGATCACAGAAATTGCAATATGCATATCTGTGCACCAAAGACCATACGGATCAAGTCTTACTCGATCCTCAAAAGGCACGAGACCTGTAATTGCTTCACTGGCATTACGGTCCTTTCCTTTCTATTGAGATTGGAAGAGCTGCGGAGCATCTTTTTTCAACCTTGGACTATCAGCAGCAAATCTGGAACAAACTTTAACACCAAACAGAGTAGCTCTACATATTGATTAAGAAACTTTGTCGTAACTTGCTTAGAATTATAATTTTTCTTTTTCCCTTATATATCTTATCAAATGTTCTATTGTTTTTTCTGCACTCTCAGTTTCTTCTAATCCATAGTTAGCATTTGTAAATTGTTATAGTTCTTAATAAAAAAGTTGACTTCTTAGCTTTCTTAGCTTCCACTTGCCGCAACTCTTTTAGTAATAACAAAGGAATGCATTCGTTGTAATATCTTTTTGAGTAAAAATAATGTTTAAATTAGAATAAAATAATTAATCATACTATTAAACATTGTACCAAAAATTTTGGGAAGTTTGTGCATTGCCGTGCAAGTATTGTATCAGTATGCTACCAATATTAGGTGTCTTGCTATAAATGTTTGCTACCGGTTCTAATGATTAGTAACACTGAATGGAAATATTGTGTATTAGATAGTATGTTTCTACCTTCTGATTTTCAATTTTCACATCATTAGGTTCATCTGTATTCTTAGGTAAATTTATCCGTCCCTGTAATCATTGTATTATGATTGTTGTTTTTCTGTGCATTGTCATGCATTTATTCTTCTATAACAATTCTTAATTGTTCTTTAGAATATCTAATACTTGGTTTCTGTGCATTGTCATGCATTTATTCCTCTACACCCCAAATTGGGGGTTACAAAATCACTAGAGTTGGCGTTTAATTTTATGCGAAACTCACCTCTCCATTTTCTCCTCTACCCCCCCTCCCCTCCTCTTCCGAAATTACGGTTCTGGAGCGAGTAACCGTCCTCGGTCAGATCTGGTCAGGCCTTTGTTTTCCTCCCCAGTCCTTACTTTCCGGCGACGTACCTCCTTCTGGAGCTAATTCTAAGGGAATAGATGGGTTTTTCATTAGTAGGCTGGATGATTTTGTTTGATTAAGATTCTTCGTTTTATGATTACCCTTTTCTTGTCCTGATTGCTACAATTGTATCAATATCTGAAATAAATCATATTTCCATTGAAAACGCATCTATTGAACTAGTGTGGAATGTACCCTAGCTAATAATCTTATAATATGTTCATATGTATTCTTTGGTAAATTTAACCGTCCCTGTAATCATTGTATTTTGATTGTTGTTTTCTGTGCTTGTGATGCATTTATTCTTCTATAAAAATTCTGTAATTGTTATTTAAAATACCTATGCTTGATTTCTGTGCATTATCATCCATTTATTCCTCTACACCCCAAATCAGGGGTTACAAAATCACTAGAGTTGTGTGTAATTTTTATGCGAAACTCCCCTCTCTTATTCTCTCCCCTCCCCTCTCCTCCGAAATTTACAGTTCTGGAGTGAGTACCAGATCCGTTCAGGCCTTCGTTCCCTCTGCTCCCCTTCCTTTCCATCGTGTACCTCCTTCTGGAGCTAAGTCTAAGGGAATAGATGGGTCTTTCATTAGTAGTCTGGATGAAAATACTTCGTTTTATTGATTACATTTTCTTTTCACGATAGGTACAATTGTATAAATATCTGAAATAAATTTCTTTCGATTCAAAACACATCGATTGAAGTAGTCTGGAATGTACCCTGGCTAATAATTTTATAATGTCTTTATGTGTTTTATACATCAAAAGTACATTTTTACATACCATAACAGCAGTTCATTTCATATAATGTCAATCCTTTTCTAGTTAGCCGTACAATCACCCCACTTGTTGCACAAAATATTCAGAAAAGTTCAATTAGATTGGTTGTTGAATGTTTTGACTTAATGTGTCTATATTCTGGGATTTAATTTTTTTGGAAGTTCGTGGCCTCAATGGGGGCCACCATTATTCAAATAGAAGCATAAAGTTCATGCATTACATCACAAAAACCCCCTGTTCTCCTATTATGGAATTTATTTAGGAAATGTAAAATTAACTTCATTTATAGCTTAGGTTTCTCTGTTATTATAAGCTACAGTGCTAAACCTTAATTTTAGAGATTAAAAAAAAATGCAAAGTAGATCTTCAGCTTCATTTTCTTTAATACTATTATGAATTGTACAATTCACAGTTCGAGCAGCTATAGATAAATTAGGCTATCATAATTAGGCTATCCTTCTAAGTAGATTCAATTAGGGGCACGTTGAGTTGCTCGGGTTTTGTCAATATTTTCAGGCCCATCCATAATAACCGGATTACGATACTTCCGATCCATAACTAACTGACATAAACCCATTCAACCCAAACTTTTTAGGAAACTTTTTAGGTGGTCGAGTCATGAAAGTTCTGTTGGCTTTACTGACAAAAACAAACTTTACAAGTAATTTTATTTATTATTTAAGAGATACCAAATATATAATCTTGCAAACAATAACATAGGGATGCAAACAAATCAAACCAAATAAAACTTACCCTAGTTTGAGTTTGAGTTCGTGTAATTTCGAATCAAACTGGTTCGAAACTGAAGCAGGGTTTCGAACTGAAAAGAAGAGTTCGAGTTTGATTCAATATGGTTCGAACTAGTTCGGTTTGATTCGTTAATAGTTAGAATCAATGTTTTAAAATGCGGCCTATATGACCGAATATGCAGCCGTATACACGTCTTTGGTCTGTAATCGCATAAAAAACACTTATTCGGACTGCATATTACTTCACAGTCCATTGAAATATTCGCTAATTTATTAAGTAAAAAATCAAATCCAAAGTCAGATCAAATTGTTTTACTAAAAGAAATTCGGATTCGAATTCCAATTTCAATCCCTCGTCCGGACGAAGTCCAGTCAAGTAAGTTTTACATTGGAGCCAGCTTCTTTTACATGCTCCCAATAGATTCATGTTATTTGTTTTGTTGATGTGGGACTAAATAAATTCTCTTGTACCGGACCCTGCATACGCGAATTCAACGAAGATAGTGTGCACTGACATCTTTCACATGCAAAAGGTAACGGGCTATGATTTTGGGCCGAAGATTTTGCACTCAAATATTTTTATTTTTTTATTTTGAAGAAAGGCCCGTGGGGAATATTTTGATTTATAGTTCGAAATGAAACCTTGATTTTGCACTTGAGCCACTGGCATTGCTCTAATTTGAACGGTACATGTTACGTGTTAATTTGAGATTGGAACCTAAATAGTTTGCGAACCAATTTCGAACGAACTATACCTAGTTTGAGTTCGAGTTTGAATACGATTCGAACAGAAGGTATTAAATAGGTTTCGAAATTTCTATAGTATTCTTAGTAAGGTTTTGAATTTTCAATTACTGTGTTTGGAGTTTTTTAAAGAGTGTTTTACATTATCCAATAGTGTGGTTCTATATATAGTATCCATATTAGTAATTTACAGTATCCATAATGTGGTTTACCGTATCCATGGTGTGGTTTTACAGTATTCATACTGTTCGGTTTGACTTTTTTTGTTCTTTTTATTTTATAAGTGTGGTTCTTTGAACAGATAAAGTTCCCCGAAGGATCAGAATCTTCAGAACACTTTTCACGGTATTTGAACTGGGTCACAGTGCTAAGTAAAACAAAAGACAGGTCCAATTTTAAGAAAAAATTAGGTCGTCATGTCGAACTATTGCAAGTGACAACTACACCAATTGAGCCGCAACCACTTGAGAGACCCTTGTTGAAGAAAGGGTTTATTGCTGCAGAACACGGGGATTATATTTTCAATAACGAAAAGATTCAGGGTCTTTATAACACACTCAATTTTGATATGTTATTAGAACTGAGTCGGGTCTATATAAAGTTTGGTGTAGTCTCTTGTGATGATCTAAAAATCGTGTAATAGAATTTAATCCATGTGATGATCCTGATAATAATTCTGATAGTGATGATGAGAGGTCTGATAGTGGAGGCGATGATAATGATTTGGAAAATTAGAAAGAAGGTTCAGAAAGTGATGATGAGAGGGCAACTCGCTCGAACTCTCGTTCTTTTCAACAATGGTGGAAAGAATCATGGGTTCGAGTCAGTTGTCCCCTCATCATCACTTTCTAAACCTTCCTTCTAATTTTTCACATCATTATCATCGCCTCCACTATCAGACCTCGCATCATCACTATCAGAATCATTATCAGGATCATCACATGGATTAAGTTCTATTACACGATTTTCAGATCATCACAAGGGACTACACCAAACTTTATATAGACCCGACTCAGTTCTAATAACATATCGAAATTTGGTGTGTTATAAAGACCCTGAGTCTTTTCGTTATTGAAAATATAATTTCTGTGTTCTGTAGCAATAAACCCTTTCTTCAACAAGGGTCTCTCAAGTGGTTGCGGCTCAATTGGTGTAGTTGTCACTTGCGATAGTTCGACATGACGATCCAATTCTTTCTTAAAATTTGACCTGTCTTTTGTTTTACTTAGCACCGTGACCCAGTTCAAATACCGTGAAAAGTGTTCTGAAGATTCTGATCCTTCGGAGAACTTTATCTGTTCAAAGAACCACACTTATAAAATAAAAAGAACAAAAAAAGTCAAACCGAACAGTATGAATACTGTAAAACCACACCATGGATACGGTAAACCACATTATGGATACTGTAAATTACTAATATGGATACTATATATAGAACCACATTATTGGATAATGTAAAACACTCTTTAAAAAACTCCAAACACAGTAATTGAAAATTCAAAACCTTACTAAGAATACTATAGAAATTTCGAAACCTATTTAATACCTTCAATCGAACGAGTTTAATGCGAATTTTTTTTCGAATCGAAGTCAATCAAATCACGAACTACGAGCTTTTTTGGCAGCCCTACAATAACATATATGAAGTTCTTATTGAAATTTGAAGTAACTATTACCAATCAATAGCATTATTGATATAATCTAACACAGCATATTCCAAATAACAGTAACAGCACTATTGTTGATATAATAATAAATAAGCAAATTTTTTTAAGCAAAATGAATAATAAGAAAAATGATCATGCCTTTGAATCATTTAGAATTGGTCGTTGACTCCGCCACACCATTTGAGCTCTTTAGGATTTACTCAGATCCAGGCTCTAATGATATTATGTGGCTTGGATTGGTTTTTAACCGATATTTTTCATAATCCATAACGATGATCTGTTTGGCCAGTTTAATTTAACATTTAATCTGTACTTAACTAAATAGACCCTTATCATTTATCGGGTTGCACAGGGTATTCAGAGTTCGGTGGTTGTTTGTCCACCAGTCCTAGGTTCAATGTACAATTATAAGTGTCCAAGGATTACAAAAATAATTTTTTCTGAGGTTTTTCCCATGGTTTAGAAAATCAGCCGATTCCATGTGGACTCGGCCAAATCGCAGCAAAATCTGCCGGAGGCAAACTGATTTTTACCGAGATTATATTCAGAAAATTGGTTAAATCAGGGCTGAATAGAAACAATCAGTTGAATCGAAACAATCGGCTGAATTTTCACTCAGTCTCTTGCCTCTAGAGCAAAATTACACTGTTTTGGTAATTCAATCGAACCATATTTTTGTATGATCAAACACAAGTAGTTGTGGAGTTCAATTGATTTCAATTCAATAGAATTCAATAGAGATGATATCTAATTTGAACTTGTGTTGATCGAAATCAAGATGGAAACAAATCAAATTTATTTCTAATTTTTTATTGGGAAGTCTATATAATAGAAAGGAAATGATTTCACTATTGTACAAATGACATTTTTATCCTCATTATTTGTCCAACAAATACAATAACAGTCTTTCTACCATCCTGATACTCAAATAAAATTCAAACTGGTATTGACTGAGGAAGTGGTATCCATGGTAACCTTGATTAGTGTGAAATCAGAATGTAAGAGGATCTGAAGTCTAAATTGGTACTCTGGTTAATAAGTAGGATGAAAGTGTCAAACTTGTAAGAAACCATATCTGTACATCAGTCTCTACCAACGCTGGTACCATTACATTCTTTTTTTATTTTATATATCTTACAAATCACTTGTCTACCCAATAAAAGCATGATACCTTATGCTTAAACAAGTTAGATACCAATGATGAGGTTTATCAGGCCTGTACTATTAATTAAAATCTTACCGTGAGTGAATATCTGATGCCAAATCTTACCGTGAGGAAGCTGTTAGCTGTTAGAACATCTAATGCAAAACTTGAGCCGTGAGTGAATCTAGGTAGTTTAATAAATATAAGATCGTCATAACTCTATTCTAAGTTTCCAACACTGAAATACAAATCTCAATTTTGGTATTTGCTTAAATAGAAAGATGCAATCAATTAGACAACAAAATACCGAAGGGCTTGATCAAAGCTGGTAGTACTCCTTTTCTTGCTCTTCCTTCTCTTGGAATTGATTGGAGCTGCTTAGGGCGCCAGCTGATTTGATCGCAAGAGGTCTGATGGGAAGAAAGGATATGCTGGAGCGAAGAAGAGTAATTTGGGAACGTGAACCAGCCCCCATTTTTCTCAAATGAACTCTTGCCAAATTCCACCGTTCTGAACATGAACTCGCTGGAGCAAAATTTTGCTCCAAATCGCACCAAAGATAATTGACTCCCGTCGGCTGCATGCGTTCTGATCAGAGGATTTGGATTCGTCAATTTCATTTCCCGTTTTAAGAGGAATCCCTTGGTTCTGATGGAACGAGATCACCTGCCCCCCGGGGGGCAGGAAATTCCTGCCCCTAGAGTCACTGCCGGGTGGGGCCGAGATCACTTTTAACATTTAAATTTCTGCCCCTAGAGTCACCTCGGACCCACCGGCTGTGACTCTAAAGGCAGGAATTTCCTGCCCCCAGGGGGGCAGGAGATTCGTATTTTTGCATGGCCGTCAAAAAGATTTAGGGGAGGAAAGATAGATGCAACTCAGAAAGGAGAAGCTTTAAAGCATTATAAATATTAAACTTTAAAGCATTATAAAGATAGATGCGACCCATAGAGGAATTCCTTGGTTCCGATCACAGTGTTTGTATTGTTGAGAATTATAACTTGATTCATAGTGACCCATGTCCATTCAAGTTATTAAATAGACAAGGGTGACCTGGACGAATTAGGATATTGGTGACCTCACAATTATTGATTATTTATTATTGTAGTCTCTAGCTTAATTTCTATACTATCAACAAACTATATATTCATGATATGCTTTCCTATCAACAATTTTTTTTTATAATTTTTCCCTATTTAAATACAAAATAAGTTTGTTCCAAAAAAATCCGAGTTTCTAATCCGATTTGGCCGACTCTTACTGATTCATCCGATTCTGATTCTATGATCAATTTACTGATTCCGCTTCCTATTTTGATTTCCAGAGCCAGGAGTTTTTCCTCTTATCTGTTTTCTCTCACAAGTCTGGTGCTTAGATTGTAGTGGGCATTTCATTTCATTTGTTATACTGTATCATAGTAGCAGATTGCCTTCTGATATCCTCTTTGGACTGTGTGATACTATTTTAGTTTCCTTGGAGTTTATTTTTCAATAGCTCTATGGGTATTTTATTTTTGTTGAGAATTTAACTATTTATCTATTCAAAGTTCCAAATTTGAGGTGGTGAGAAGTATTTGACTTAATTAATTAAAAGATACACAGTGATGTGAATTTGAGGTGGTGAAAGTATTGACTTATATCTATTGGAACTGATTATGCTAATTCTATAATATTTTGTAATTGCTGCATATGTAAAATTGACAGTGATGTGAATTTAGTTCCTTGCTGTTCTGACTTTGTATCTATAGAAAAGTCTCAGTTGTGGGATTGAAATATGTGACTTGTAGTACTATTTGCATCTTATTTAATGATAGCATTGTGATTTTCAGGCACCTGTGGTAGCAGAATTATATTCTTAAAACTCTTTCTAATCGAAATTTCAGGAAGAGCAAGAGAATTCTCAATCCAGTGAGACCTACACAGAGCATCAATCAATAGCACCTGATGAACCAGCTAAGACGGTAATTTTAACGAATTACCATTCAAAAATAACTTCTTAGCAATTGTATTTAATTCTATCACAACTTTGTCTAAACTGCCATTTGGTCCCCTGCAGGATGAGGTAGACGAAGTAAACCCTCGCGATCTTCCTCCAGTCGAGAGCGAGCAACAGAACTTTGGAGAAGTTGACATGCTGGACCAGGTCCATGCAGACTCTGTCCCAAAAGATCAGCAAGGTGTGACTAGTGGTGGTAGGAGGCCTTATCCGAATGGTCGTGGTGGTGGCAGAGGTGGTGGTGGTAGGCGGCCTTACCCAAATGGTCGTTCTGGTGGTGGCCGTGGCGGCGGTGGCAGAGGTGGTGGAGGTTACTCTAATGGTGGGCGGGGTTATTACCAGGACTCCAATTACCAACCAAGAGGCTATTATAATAGGGGAAGAGGTGGTGGCGGAAGGTCGGTCGGTGGTGGTTCCATGTATAACAGGCCAGGTGGTTCTGACGGAGGCCTTGCACCTACAAGTTGAGTTGGATTTGAATTGGTTAAACAGGTTTGGTGGATTTGACACCAACTTGGGGTCGATTGGTATTTAAATGCTAGGGGTGGCTGTCAAATGTAGGACTCAAATTGTGTGGGTCGTTTTTGATATGTGGAGTTTAGACTAATCTTGGCGTGTTCTGGTACTTGCGTTAATATATCTTTCTTCTTGTTAACCTTTTTCTTTGGTTCTTTTAGTTTATATATTGGCAATGGTCCAAGTAAAGTTCTCATTGCTTGAAAGATTTTTCGCTCCTGCCTCTCTTTTATAGACTGTTTGGGATGAGTATGTAAAATGGAAGTGCATTGTGAGATTTTGGATTCAGGCCCTTTAGTTTTGGTTATTTTTTAGGAACTGAAAATGCTCTGATATCTTCCTTTCCGATTAAAAAAATTGTAGGGTGTATCGTAGTAGAAAATTTCCCAGTCTCTGGATCTAATGAGATGTGCGGCTTGCGCAATATCAGTACTTTTCCGTGCAGGGGTCTAAACATAGATCGAATGTCAACCACTTCTTGCACAAAATTAGGCCTCATCAAGGTGAATTTGGTTCAAGGTACCTACCGTCATGTTAAATATTATTTTCTATTGGTGAAGGATGGAATCGAATTGATTTTGGAAAAGTACCACTAGAGAACAATGCCTCGGTGCAAACTTCTTACACCAGATCATTGTTATGGTACAAGCATTTTTCCGGTGTAACAAACAGTGTATTAAAATTCGGTCTATGCGGCCACATAATCTTACGAATTACACTGAGTCCGGCTTATTTCGGCTCACAAATTACACTGCTTGAGATACATTTGAGAAATTCTGGTGGGAATGAAGGAAAATAAAAAACACTAAAGAACGGACTTGGGTTAAATTGATGGGTTTTGGGCCTACAATGTGAAGAGCCTTTGTATCTTGTTTGGATTAGTATCACCTTCTAATTCATACTTTTCCAAAAAAAAAAAAAATTATAGGATCCTATCATATCAAACCGTAAGATTGAAATGACTGGTCGTTATTTATATAGAAAAAAAAAAACTCCCTAAATTTTTAAGCGGATCGATTCGGTCCGTTTGTTTAAATGAAACGGCTGAATTGAACTAATAAGATCCTATTTTTATTTTGAAAAATAACATACACTGACCCTACTCGAGAATTTATAGAGGCCAAGTTGACCATCATGAATCATGATGCATCATCAGAAAATTATTGTTGTATATGAAGTAATCATGGTAGTAGGCAAGTCACACTGTATAACGACGGTGTGTCAATTAATTAAACTTTGTTTAATATGCCGACAACCGTCAATGCAATTTGTATATTGCCATCTATATCCAGGAGATGAGAATTACCTAGGGGTGTCAATGATACGTTTACTCTACTCATATCGTATTCGTTAAAGCGGGTATGGGTACATATTCATTAAAGCATATATGGGTAAGGTTTTTTTCTCGTTAACTTATCGGGTATGGGTATGGATATGGGTAAAGATTTTTTTTTCGTTAGCTAAACAGGTATGGGTATGGGTATGGGTATGGGTAAAGGCTATTTCGTACCCATTATCTTATAGGGTAATTATATAAAATAATATTATACGACGATGTTTGAGCAATAATTAGTGATGGTAAAATTTATTTTTGTGATATTTCATATAATAATATTTTGTGCAATAATTAGTTAGTACATTTGTTATTTAGTGTATGTTTTTTGCTATAAGAAAAATGTTAAACATATTATTTTTATTTGCATGTTTGTTATTCAGTTAAATAATTAAATTTGTCCGAATAGATATTTGTGTTTTCAAATTCTCTTGTTTTATACAAAAACAATTTAGTTGAAATTGATTGTACATTTTTTTTGTTAGTAATGTGATTGCATATATGTGAACTGATGAGTTTCGAATTTTGATGTTCTATATGTAAAACATAATAAAATTAATTATTATATTATTATTATTATTCGTTATCCATCCGCTACCGTTTCGTTACCTGATAATTTTAACGGGTATGGGTAGGCTAGGATAAGGTCAATTCTTAATGGGTAAGGGTAGAATATGAATAAATTTAATTCTTAGTGAGTATGGGTATGAAAATACTTCTACCCTACCCGTATTGTACCCATTGACACCCCTAGAATTACCTGATTAATTCATCCGTCTTAATTATGTTTATCATGTATTACACTATTTTGTTCAATAATTGAGCAACAGAGGGCAAGTGTATGGTGTATAGTCATGCTGATACTATTATTTACACACTTCTTCTCTTTTGATTAGCTTGGAACCAGTCGCATGAGAAGGGTCAATTCCAACCTGGTGGATATTTCTAGCTGAGTCTTCTTGCTGTTTTTTTTTTTTAACTAACTTTCTTAGAATCATCCTAGAAGAAAAATATTAATTGGTTCGTTGTGACAACGACCTTTTTTTATTGATATTTTGAAATTCACATTCCACGCAAATTGTGCAATACCAGTCTTGTAAGGCGTCCATATAAAATTCGTAAAAATTAAAGTCCATCTCGTACAGGAAGACTCGTACAAAACTATGCATCAAATTAATTGTAGCGAATTGCTGATTTTTTTTTTTTTTTTTGAACTTTTGAATGGGTCGAAACAAACTTTTGCGATTTTTTTTCACATGAAGAATAGCGTGCATTTGGTTAGGATTGAGAGTGAGGTTGGTGAGAATAGCGTACGAACTCCGAATTTGGAATAGCCGCTAATCCAGGATATGTTTCGTTGAATTGAGAATAGATTATTTTTGGAGTTAGGTTATTCGTAATAATATATTAATTAAGTGTTTAGTTGAGTTAGAATAGTTAGAATAGTGAATCTAATTTTTTTGTCTTATTAGAATAAGTTATTCCTAAGAATTTTGAGATTTGTTACCAATACCTTTCGGCTCGTCAGAATGCGGAGAAGATATTCTAATAAGACAAACAATAACTATTCTTGATTTGATTATTCTAGCTATTATTGTTTTACAACCAAACATACTCCAATGGGTTAGCGAAATAGCGGCTAACTCAAACTAATCCAAGTGTTGAGAATAGTTATTTTTTCACCCAAACGTGGAATAGTCGCTAAGCCGAATTTAGAATAGTCACTAACCCAACTAACCTGCTATTCCTTGGCACCCAAACGCACCATTACAAAGCAATATCAGCGACTAAATCATCACAAAACACTATGAATATGTTTGGTTGTAACTTGTAAAATAAAAATAGTTAGAATAGCTAAATCAAGAATAATTATTGTTTGTCTTATTAAAATAATCAAATCTCAAAATCCTTAAGAATACTCTTAAGAAAAGTATATTCTTATAAGACAAAAAATTTAAATTCACTATTCTAACTATTTTAAATCAATCAAACACTGAATAAACTATTCTGAATAGCCTAACTTCAAAAATTATCCATTCTCATTCCAACCAAACATAACTATATAAACATGAATATATCATATGCAGACGCGGAGCTAGTAAAGTTTAGGAGAAGACACTTGTCAACTTGTAGGTAATTTTTTTTTCAGGACATGTTTTTTTCTGTAATGTTTTTTTCTTTTTCCAAAAAGTTACAAGGACATACTTGTGTTTAAATAAAATATATAGTTATGCTCCATCTTAAATATCATGTTTTCTGACTCCGACCCTTAAACACCTCGCTTTGAATTATGATCCAGTCTTCCACTGTCCCTTTTGCAGTAGGAATATGAAGACTAATAAGTGTTGACCCTGTTATAAAATTATTATTTTTGGGTACTAATTTATATATATAGCGTATATGGAAACAACCTTCATAAAGAACATAACATTAAATTCTGTGTGTTGGTTGACACTTCCAATTTTGTCCTTTTTTTTTGCTCAATCTAATAATACATGCAGCGAGATACTTGAGAATTCTTTTAGTTTTTATTTAGACGAGTATATAATGCATCGTCGGTTCCTGTTTGCATTTTAATTCTTTGTATATATTTTGGATTTTTTTTACAGTATAATATATGAGCGGATCAAATATTAATTTCAAAAGAGAAATTAGTGCATTTCTTAATGATACTCTTTGTAAATGATTCTTCGCCGCCAAACTAAATTATTCCAATGCCCATTCCAGCTGATTTAGAATGGGATCGGCCTCTGCTGCTCTTCCGAGATAAGAGGAGGACCCTGCTCTTCCGATCTCAACCATTCAAAATTTTTTATTCATGTATCTCTATAAAAGAACTTTTTCATGCACATATTTCGATGATTTTGAATGGTTGAGATCGGAAGAGCAGTAGAGGCGGATCCTTAGGATGGCAATTTTACTAAAATATTAATAAATATATATATATTTTAGCAAATTTCGTGATTGAAAGAGAGGTGACTGAGCGAGAAATTTAATGTTTTCCAATTATATATTTCAACAGAAAGACAGTGAAAATAAAAAGGGGACAGAAACCGGAGAGAAAAGAGTTCTATCATGTAACTGAAATTTTGAATATGGATTCGTACTATTCGATCATAATTTAGACCAATTTGATACGAGATAAAATGAACAAGGTTCTTTTAATATTTGTGTTAAAATAGATCGGACGATAAATTTAAAATTAGAGTTATTTTTATTATTATAGTAAGATGGAATCTAGTTTATCAACTTTTATTTTAACCCTAGTCCTTGTTGATACTAATTCAGAGAAAAATAGATACCGTAGACTATACGAGAAGTGACAAAAAAATCAATAAGAAAATGAAAAGAAATGGGTTGGAGATAAAAGTCAGAGGATTTTGGAACGGAGAATAGAATCATTTCTCTAATAAAGATGATTAAAAGTAGATATGGGATTTTTTTTAAAAACAATAATTAAAATAATTAATTTTAAATAAACAACATGATTGCTATAATATTTACAAAAACCATCAAAACCGAATTACCAATTCGGTCCGAGGGCATTTTTTCTTCGGACCGAATTGGCAATTCGGTCTGGTTGTTTTTCACCAGATTATAGAAAGAACGCCACATAAAATAAAAAAACAGGCCAGACCGAATTGCCAATTCGGTCCAGGATTTTTTTTTTTTAGAGACAATAGCAAAATAAAGAAGAGAGATGCTTCTATGCACCTAAGGACCTATTTGTAAAATCAGCATATTTTCATTTTTAAAGTTCAAACAGTCGATCCGACCGTTCAACATTATCTCCATATTAAAATGTACTTGGAGGTCAAATTTTACATTTTTTTTGAATTTTTTTACTATTTATTAAGATGGGTACAAAATTCAATGGTCTGAATTTGACTAGTTTGTAAAATACTTAATAAATAGTAAAAAAATTCAAAAAAATGTAAAATTTGACCTCCAAGTACATTTTAATATGGAGATAATGTTGAACGGTCGGATCGACTGTTTGAACTTTGAAAATGAAAATATGCTCATTTTACAAATAGGTCCTTAGGTGCATAGAAGAATTTGCCAATAAAGAAATCTAACTCTGAAAATTTAAAATTTTTGTTTAAATTATTTGTTATATTACTTCTTTTGATGTATAATTAGCATATTTATACTAAAATACGCTAGATTAATTGAAATTATGTTGAATAACACTATATTATGTTAAATTACGCTAAATTACATTACATTACGATAAAATACGGTAAATTACGCTAAATTACAAATGAATAGGGACGATATCTTCACTGAAAAGGCGAAAAACGACGATGAAACTTCAAACGGTCATAAAACGGTGCTCGAGTGTCCGATTTCAGCAAATGACCACTTTTCGGAAAGCTTGCGAAAATGCGCATGCGTCCGTGCCTACGATGCCTGATTCCAAAATTCAGAATCGCCAAAAAATAAAAGGAAGAGCCTCAAAACTTGAGTTGAAGTTTTCGATTAAGATTTTCATTTATATTATTCAATCCAAGTAGCTCAGTAAATTAGTTACATAATGAACTTGTAGAATACCAATTTTTACTATTTTTGGAATTTTTTTACTATTTTTTATGATTCATGAAAGATGGCACAGAATCTGTCTACTTTAGCGTAATTTACCATATTTCAACATAATTAGCGAAGTTATTGTAATTAAGCGTAATTTAGTATAATTCAAAATAATTTATCGTAATATAGTGTAATTCAACATAATTTCAAGTAATTTAGTGTGTTTTAGTATAAATATGCTAAATTATAAATCAAAAGAAGTAATCTAATTTAAACAAAAAATTTTAATTTTCAGTGTTAGATTTCTTTATTTTTGCTCTTCTTAGTATCTCTAAAAAAAAAAAAAAAACCTCCACACGAAAGGCAACACATTTTTATTGTGAAATTGAGCTGGACTGAATTGCCAATTCGGTCCGAAGAAAAAAAATGCCGTCGGACCAAATTGGTAATTCGGTTTTGATGATTTTTGTAAATCTTGTAGCAATCATGTTGCTTATTTAAAATTAATTATTTTAATTATTGTTTTTAAAAAAATCCGTAGATATATGGATCTGCTTTAAAAAAAAGGGAAATTTTTTTCTAGTGAGTAGATTTCAGATCTTGACGGGAAGGTACAGAGGTACTGCTGTCCTTTCAAGCCTCCAAATTCGAGGTGAGTTTAAAAAATAAGATTCGGAAGGATTTGTGTCGGATAGTGATTTTTTTTAATGGGTGATCAAACTCAAACACAGTGATTAAGCATTTAAGCTTAGTCCCGTTGACTTAAAAAAAATTGATGGTGATTGGTGAGGACTGAGGACCACGTGTTTTTGTTTTTGTTGATACTAAGGAATTATCAGGATTTGAGTCAGAAAAAAATAGAATAAAATTTATAAATTTTTTAAGATAGAATTTAACTAGAATAGAATTATCAGATTAGTGCTATTTTTACTATCTCTGAGATAGGTTTAGTTGTCCATTTCAATAGTAAAGTAACCGTCTAAATCAATACTTATTAAATAATTATTCTCCAAAACCCCAAACAAATAATGAAAACGAAATATATTGGAATTATTTAACGTGCGAGTATGAGATAAAAAAAAAAGAGATAGACTTGATTCCAATTGCCGCCTGTGCACTATAACTAGTCAGATGTTTCGTATCTCCATCTCTAATATAATTATAATTTTTAATTTAAGGTGGCAGTTTCTATTTTAATTTTATGAATTTTACAAATTATACTGAATAGTTTTTTATTAAGAAATTGTTTATAAACTGCACGCTAGTGATATTGTTGGCTGAAGCTTTTTTCTCTTGTAGGAAAGTTTCTTTAATCGCTAATGTGGTCTTAATAGAAACTCTAATTTCAATTTCAGTGACGTGGAGGTTTATAAATTAAGAGAGACTTAATTTATATTTAGTAGTTAACAGTTATTTAAAAATCAATTAGAGTTGATAGGATGGAATGCTTAGAACTCAAATCTCTAAAGTAATTCAAAATTTAAAGTTGGATCCGAACGTCTGATCAGATCCGCACGGATATTAAAGAGATACTGTGTTTTTTAACTTGAATCTGATTGGTCCGAATTCTGATCGAACGGTTCGGATCCAAACTCAAATTTTGAGTTACTTCAGGAATCCGGACCCTCTAATTTAACCGTTTAACGTTTAAGCACGGTGTTGGGTTGACACGCAATATGGTCCGTTGTTTTTTCTTGCTGTTCAGCGGGTCCCACTTTCAAAAATAATCCAGCGTTTCTCACATGATAGCACCTATTTGGCCCCACAGCACAGTAAAAGGTAACCCAGATGTCAACACCATGTCTCCCTTGGATACTTTATTGCATACAGTTACAAGGTCGTGTCCAAACGAGTTCAAAGTTCAAACACGAAGAGATACTGTGGGACCCAACTGTCGTAGTACGTGGCATCAAAAGCGGCTCGTATCTGGAGTGAGTGGTAGACTGGTAGTCATCCTCCACGTGAAATCTGTTTATCTGTGGGATTGGCTGTGGCTATGTGTACTGTTGAAGAGTGTGTAGGGCTTTCAAATTAATTTATTTTTCTCTTTTCTAAAATAAAGTTCCTTGAGTTCAATGTTAAATATATTTTTTTTTGGTGAAAATTAGGCTTGCGTTTTTCTTTTGTAGAGATCAGACTCATTATCGTTCATTTTATAAGGCCTATAATTTTTTTTTATGTATAAATCTTATAAGGATAAATAGTCAAATGTTTGGTATTGTTTCGAGCTCTTGTTTTATGTCAGTGAATTTGTAATGTATGACTGTATATATTGTAGTAAGCATAGTGACAAATTAATAGTTCGGGTTCGGTTCGGCGAGATTAAAAATTTGTGATTCGGGTATAATTCGGATATAATTCGGAAATGATTCGGCACAACAAAGAAGCAAAAAAAAAAAAACCGTAAAAAAAAAGTTTGAAAAATTTATAAAAACTTCGCGTTTTTATCGCGAATAATTCGTCAACTAGCGTTTTATTCGTGAATAAAACGTATTATACGTTTTTCTGCGTTTTATTCGGAGTTCGGTTCGGTAACGTCAGAAAGACGAGTTATATGCAAATTATACACGAATCTTGTCACTATGGTAGTAAGTAGGAGAATATACTAATATGATCGTTCTCTGATATTCATAATATTACATCTATCCAAGACCACATGGTATGTTGCCAAAAATATGAAAATAATTATATACGTTTGTCCGATGTTATGACTAGAATTTGACCTGAAATCCTTATGCATGCTAGATGAACAACCCCTTCCGTTGTCCAAACAGCTGGGTAAGCGTGTGTGTGATTATATGTAATCACTTTAACAACCTTAATATTGTTGGAAATGATATGTCCGAATAATTTGCGCATCAAGAATATCTAATCTGATACGAAACCAAACCTGTTAGATAGTATAACCCAACACAATATACATGATTTGGATGGATTCATATATGTTCTTTTTCTAGAAAAAAGACACTCTCCTTTCAATCTCTCTCCCTCTCTCTCTCAAAGCAGGGTGCTCCTTTTCTTTGAGAAAAAAAAACAGATTTATGCCTACGAACTTCTGAAATAAAAAAAAAGAGACGGATTTGGTTCCGACTTTAATAGTTTGATAGATGTAATCCAATTGGTCGTTTATCACAGGATGCCGGTAATCCATTTATTCGTATTATTAAATATTTCTAACAATGGTCATTTGATTATCGACTGTGTACACCTACACATGAATGTTCATTTAAACTTTGTTATCAAGTATTTAACTTACTTAAATTAACTTAAAATTTGATCATAATGTGAATATTTAATTCCGAATATAGATTTCTCGTAAATTCACAAACTAAAATTAAATCCCGCATTAAGAAATTTTATTTCTCATCCGTTCTATATTTTTAATTCAAAAGTTAGAGACGGACTCTTTGAATTAGTCAGATGACAATTACGTCTACTAATGAATGGGATCAGAATTACCTTAATAATTTTATATTTTAGCCGTTGATCATGAATTTAGTGAATAAAAGATTCTGAATCTTTATCACTACTTTTCCTTCCTTCCATTTTTAAGTAACATTATTTTAGAAATAACGAGATTGCTTACCCTCTTCAATTACTACAATCGCACAGAAAATCCTTTCTCATCTCTCTTGCCTTTTTATCCGCTCAATCAGAGAAAGGTTTGGGGCTTGGGTCCGATGCCCATCGGACTCAAATTTGAGTTCGATGAGTTTTTACCGTCCGATCCACTTAAAGATTCGTGCTCACGAATGTTAAAGCAGACGCGAAAGTTGTCGGCGCGAATCTTGAACAGATCGGACGGTGAGAGAACCCGTCGAACTCACTTTGGGTCCGATGCCCATCGGACCCAAATTTCTCCAGCTCAGAAGTTGTCTGCATCACAAAAGATCCCGAATCCTATACAGAGATATACATGGTGACGCCCATACAAGTTAGAACCCATCCCAAGCTTGCTCGCCTAACCTCGCCGCCTCCGCCTGTGCTCGCCTAACCTCTTCTCCTTCTTCCATGTTCGATGAACTCGATTATTCTTTAATTAATTATACACCAATAAAATTGTTCCCTAATTATTATTTAATAACGACCACAGCTTATTAGCTCCGCCAGTTATTTATCTTTGAATGCAGAGTGGGGCAGACAGGATACCTGGATACGCTCCTCCTCTTTAGGTTTTTTATTATATTTTTTTCTCAATGGCGTTTAAATAAATAATGCGACATTCCCTTTTCACTCTCCTCTCCGCTGACTCTTTTAGACGGATTTTCTTCAATCGCTCCTTTTAATTTCTGGAATATTCTATTTTACGCGCTCATATTTCTCTTTCATATTCCCTCCTCCTCCTCCTCCTTCAAATAGTGAAAGAGTAGCCATTAGCTGAGAGGCTGAGATTGGGGAAGAGAAAGGGTAAGATGGGAGAAGCAGTGGATAAGGTGACGATCGGGGTTTGCGTAATGGAAAAGAAGGTAGGTTCAGATCGGATTCGTGCTTTTGGATTCGCTTGGTTTCTCTTTTCCCGAGCTTATATCGTTTTCTCGTTGCAATTGTTAGATGTTTCAATTGATGTACGCGTTTCTTTTCAGGCTGTATCTCCTCCAATGGAACAAATTCTTGATAGATTGCGCGCCTTTGGCGAGTTTGAGGTACTCGCATCACATCTGCTCCACATAAGTTTTTTATTTTGATTTTTTCGTGTTGATTTGTAAGGATATCGCACCTTCTCATATGCATTGGTATTCTCCTTATTCGGATTCATTCTTCTACTCGGGTATTTCTCCCCACACGATGCTATTCTGTGCTAAATCCTATTTTATTGGATGCAATAGGAACCCTATCCTTGGGAGTTGGATAAGGGGAATGGTATTAGTACCTCAATTTGCATGTTTCAGCTTACCATCCCATGGGATGGTTTATTCTTTCTCTGTTTCCTGTGCTATTCAGCTGGATTCTCTCTATTCTCAAGCAGGAGAAAACCTTTAGGTGGCTAAGTAGTGTTGCATGTACTATTTTCTGATGCATGACCAACTTTCTGAAAACTTTAATGGACATGTAGTAACATGATTCCTATGCTTGCGCAGATTATATTTTTTGGTGACAGGGTTATTCTCGAAGAGCCAGTGGAGAGGTACTTTCATCACCATTATTCTTTTAATTGTTCATTATATTTTTTAAAAGAACTTATCTGGGAAAATAAACTTTTTGACTGTGTAATTCCAGCTGGCCATTCTGTGATTGCTTAATTGCTTTCTACTCAACTGGATATCCACTCAAAAAGGCTGAAAGTTATGTAGCTCTACGAAGGTGGAACATTTCAAACTAACAATTGGTACTGTTAGCATTAGTAAAAGCACCAGGATCTATGCATTGATTTTTAACTGAATTTATCTATTTATTTGTACTATTGGCTAGGCCTTTTTTAGTGAATGAATTGGAGCCACAATACCTTCTCCATGATCGTAGTAAGGTTTATGAGGTATTGACATTTTCTTCTCTATTCTCATCTATAATTTTAATTAATTTTAACTTCAATTTTTGCATGTGCATGCAATGTGATGGTCGTTTCTAATGCATGTCTTTCACTAGATACTAATCATTGTTTTTCTGTTTCTTTGTTTATGCTTGGTGACGTAGCGGCTAAAAATGTATGGAGTGCCAGTCCCCAATAATGCAATTGTGTCGAGAGAATATCCAGGTCAAGAATTAGAATACTTTGTCGAGCAAGATGACTTTGTTGAAATACATGGGAAACGGTTTTATAAGCCTTTTGTGGAGAAACCTATAGATGGTAAGATGTTCTCAATTAATGTGAGTTCAATCTTTTGCTGGTATAATTAGCATGTTTCGTAAATTTCAAATTATGTCACTGACTGTGAGTCTACCTATGAAGGGGATGATCACAGTATCATGATTTACTATCCGAGCTATGCTGGTGGAGGAATGAAGGCATTGTTTAGGAAGGTCAGCTCTATGTTTCACAATATACTTAAAAGTTGGTCGCGACACAGGGCGGGTGTTGGGGTGGGGGATATTTTCTTAATTTCTCTGTGCTTGCTAATACAAGGTCTTCATGATGTGCAACTCTTCAGGTTGGAAATCGGTCAAGTGAATTTCATCCAGATGTCCGAACTGTGCGACGCGAAGGTTCTTATATCTATGAGGAGTTCATGCCTACAGGAGGAACAGATGTGAAGGTTAATTTTGGCTTTTCTTTTCATTATACTTCACTTGTAGGTTGTGGTTTAATTATGCCTAAGGCTAAGAGCTTGGGTTTCATACGTTTGGGAGGGCCGGTCCCGAAGATTTTGGGGCCCGGGGGCGGGAGAAAAGTTTGGGCCCTTTATATATACAAATTTTTTATTAATATTTCAATAGATCATATCTATTTATAGAAAAGTTTGAACCTTAATATTTTATTTATTTTTAATATATACATATTAATTTTTTTTAATATATACAAACTAATTTGTTTTTTTTGGGCCCCCTTGGATCTTGGGGCCCTGGCCACCGCCCTGGGTGCCCTGCACTTGGGCTGGGCCTGCGTTTGGGGTCTACTAAAATCGTTGACTGTATCACTTGCTAGAATATTTGCACTGGTAATATGTAGGCACAGTTCAATCTAAGCCGAGTAAAACATAAAGCAAATCTATTCTTGTATATCATGTCCAATTTGTTATGTACTTCTGTCCCTGTCATGACCAATATAGTTTATCTTTTAGTGTATTCCTAGACTATTCAAGCATTGTCTTCTGTACAGGTGTACACTGTAGGTGCAGGATATGCGCATGCAGAGGCACGCAAGTCTCCAGTCGTTGACGGAGTTGTCATGAGAAATCCTGATGGAAAAGAAGTAAGAGACCCCAATTGTTATTCCCTATCTTGCTCCTGATGGAGCATCATGTTTAATATTATATGGTTATGCTGAAGTCCCCTTACTATAATGTATTTACGCTCAGGTAAGGTACCCGGTGCTGCTAACTCCCGCCGAGAAACAAGTGGCCAGGGATGTCTATCGAGCTTTTAGACAAGCGGTATATCGAATCACTTATAAAATTTAATCTACTTTTACTGTAAAACTTGTTCATCATTTTGGCCTAATAGTGGGTTGGGAAAAGCTTGTTGGCTAACAAACTTGGGAAGACCTGGTTTTCTTAATTCAGGTGCTAGTTGCAATGGCTGCAAAACTTATAATGCGTGCACACTTTATACTTCGTAGGTCTGCGGTTTTGATCTGCTAAGGTGTGAGGGGCGTCCATATGTCTGTGATGTTAATGGATGGAGCTTTGTGAAGAATTCGTACAAGTAAAATCTTATGTTGTCTTAATGTTGCTTCAGTTTTTCTTAATTGTTCTCACGAAAACAAAATTGCCAATTTAAATAAAAAACAAAAAGGTAAAACACTATAAGCTTATTTATGGTATCTATCTCATTACAAGAAATCTAATTGGTTAGGTACTATGATGATGCGGCATGCATCTTGAGAAAAATGTTTCTCGATGCAAAAGCACCTCACCTATCATCAACTGTACCGCCTACTCTACCATGGAAGGTGAGCGAGCCAATCCAGCCACCCCAGGGTATTACCCGTCAGGGAAGCCTCGGTGTTATAGGTGCATTTGGCCAGTCAGAAGAGCTCCGTTGTGTTATAGCTGTTATTCGTCAGTAAGTGCAATAGTTCTAGTGAGATGATTTTTTTTTTTATGGTAGGGAGAATTGTTAATTTGATATATTCTCTTTCAAGTGTTGCTTATCAGTACTTGTAACTGTACCGATAATGCATTACCAGTACAGAATGTGCATCTACATGTACCTTAATTACCATTACTGTGCTTTTATGTTGTTATCTTTAAATAGTGGCGATCGCACACCAAAGCAGAAAGTGAAGTTGAAGGTGACGGAAGAAAAGCTCCTCAATCTGATGTTGAAGTACAATGGCGGGAAACCTAGAGCTGAGGTAACTCAATACTCTAAACCGTAAACCTCGGTAATAGCACATGTTCTTGTAGCAACTAATTTCTGTGTTTAATTATCTTTTGAAGACAAAGCTGAAGAGTGCTGTGCAGTTGCAAGATCTGTTGGATGCTACAAGAATTCTTGTACCACGCACTAGGTATTTTTTACTTGATCATATTGTTCAGTTGTAATATTTTGTAAAATATATGGCTCTTAGTAAACCATTTACTTGAATCTGAATGTACTTATAATTCCAATATTACTACTGAACAAAGTTATTTATGATTAATATTAGGTCTGGTCGTGAAAGTGATAGTGATGCTGAACTAGAGCACGCAGAAAAGCTCCGTCAAGTAAAAGCCGTTCTTGAGGAGGTACCATTTGTTCAATATAATTTGACTTCTTTTCTGCTACTTCGTTTCTTGCTTATTCTAATAAATATGCTCTTGTGGTGACTGTCAGGGGGGGCACTTCTCGGGGATATATAGGAAAGTTCAGCTGAAGCCACTAAAATGGGTGAATGTCCCGAAGAAAAATGGAGAGGGTGAAGAGGAGCGACCTGTTGAAGCTCTAATGGTTCTGAAGTACGGTGGTGTGCTTACTCATGCTGGAAGAAAACAGGTTACCTCTCTACAGTTCATCTTATGAACCCTATGTTAGAGTTATGCCTTTTGTTAATCCAGTAGATGTAGTAGCGAATTTGTCTTTATTTCCTTGCCGATTAGACTGTGAGGCTTTAATCTTAACTTTCCTGTCACTCTGTACACAGGCTGAGGAGTTGGGGAGATACTTCAGGAATAATATGTATCCAGGTTGGTTTATAATTAATTACTATAATTTTGCGAGATGATGCAACTTTCTGAAATGCAATGGATATGATCATAATTCGTTGATTTGGTAAATTATGTATTATACTTGCATATCAGCCACTTAATCCTATACTGTGCACAGGAGAGGGGACTGGGTTGCTTCGTCTTCATAGCACCTACCGCCATGATCTCAAAATATACAGCTCTGATGAAGGCCGTGTCCAGGTTAAGAATATTGCTCTAAGTTTAAATGATGGTTAACAGACTAAGATCTACCTCTGTATACAAAGTTTGATCTTGTCTATTTTCTTATAACTTAGAACACTCTTGACAATTCTGACTCGTAAATTCGTGGAATCACAGATGTCTGCAGCTGCATTTGCCAAAGGTCTTCTTGACTTGGAGGGAGAGCTAACTCCTATTCTGGTACTACTGTTTTTTCTCCTTTTCATATATAACTTGACTGGCTGTTGATAATTACACTGGTAACTATGTTTTAATATTGTTTTCAGATATCACTAGTTAGTAAAGATTCATCAATGTTGGATGGGCTCGAGGATTCTAGTGTTGAGATGGATGGAGCAAAGGTTTGTTCATTTCATAATTTCTCTAATGCGACTGTATTATTTTATCCATTTTTAAAGTTAAAAATTTAAATCAATAATTGATTTGCAATTGGATGGAGCTGCAGGCTAGGTTGCAGGAAATTATAATTTCAAATATTAGGTCGGAAGTTATAAATGGATGTTTGGAAGCTCCATGGATGGTTGACGGTGCTGGTGTTCCTTCAAATGCTTCTCAACTTCTTCCAAAAATGGTATTTTGTGGATAAAGTTTATCGATGTTCCTCAGCTCCATTATCTCTGCTTTCTAAATTTGCATGCTCGTTATTGTTACATAGAACTCAAATTCTCCTGAACTGAAATATATATTACACAAATGTTTGCTCAAGTGCTGGAATCTCTGTTGTCTATGTAATGAGATAATGATGCAATGCAGTACGGCAATAATAATTTCAATAGCAGGTGCAACAATGCTCTCAATACTTACTTTTCTAAAGTACTGAATTATGGTTTGGCATTTATCAGGCTGAGTTAACAAAAGATATTACGGAGCAAGTGATGATGCTAGCTGAAGATGAAGACGAAAAGGTTGCCACCAGTAATGCTTACACTGCAAAGATTTCCTATGACCAAGCAAAGGCCTTTGGAAAGACCACAATTGATGCTGCTAGGATTGATGCGGGGCTGCCTTGTGGCAGCGAGAGCTTCCTTCTGATGTTTGCTCGATGGAAAAAGCTCGAGAGAGACCTATATAATGAGAGAAAAGAGTAACTTCTCCATATATTTCTTTATTTCTTTTTCCTAAAAATATTTCGCCAGGAAACCAAGAATTGCAATTGTGGCAGTAATTTATTAAAACATTTTGTGGTGTTGCAGCCGGTTCGACATTACTCAGATTCCAGATGTCTATGATTCTTGCAAGTAAGTAGATACTTCTTTTGGTTATTGAGATATGTTTTTTTATCCTGTTCCATAGATGATATTTCTTTTTTTTATGTCACATGCACTTATCATTTCTCAATTTAACAAAATTTTTTGCAGTAAGCTTTCTGATAGCTAGGGGAGATTATCGTTAGATTTGTTAGAGAGCTATTGAAACACTGTATTCTAATTATCAAATTTAGAGTTGCCAGAAAAGTGGGCTATTTGATGTTACCACGGTGAAACATTACATACAAATATTGGATTAACAGCTTATTAAAATATGATTACGTGTGCGTTTCCATGTACTCAATTATGCTTCTATACCTCCCTTTTGTAATTCTCAATTAATGATAGGTATGACCTCTTGCACAACTCGCATCTCAATATTGAAGGCTTAGCTGAACTCTTTGAAGTTGCTCAGGTACCAAGAAATCACACTCTACTTGACTTCTGTTTGGAACTTTGGATCTTTTTTTTTAAATAGCTTTATTTGGACAATAATTCCTGTCATGGTAACATCAACCTTTTATCTTCTTTATTTAGCTCCTTGCTGATGGTGTCATTCCAAATGAGTATGGTATAAATCCAAAGCAGAAGCTCAGCATTGGTTCCAAGGTATAACACTGTTAGTCATGGTAAAAATCAATACATAGACTTGTATACTTAGACTTTCTTTTCTGTTCTACAGATAGCACGACGACTCTTGGGTAAGATTTTAATTGATCTACGGAACACTCGAGAAGAAGCTCTCAGTGTAGCTGAACCCAAATGTCAGAATGAAGCTCCATTTGATTCAAAGTCTATTAGTGAGTCTGCCATACAAAAGAGGCCTCATGACAATAATGGGGATGTGAGAAGACCTTCTAATGAATGCCCAATGAGCCAGGAGGATGATGAGGATAAAGAGACAAAATATCGTCTGGATCCGAAGTCAGTAATTTATCTTTTTTTTTTTTGGTTCTTTTGCAAAGTACACTTAACATTTTTAATGTTTGGAGATAAGGGCTGATAAGTCTTGATCCCTAGATGAATGTGATGGAAAAAGGCAGTACAAATAACCAAGTTTCAACAAGACGTGTTCCCAAAACCAAATTAAGCTAATATCAAACAAAGGAGTTTAATTTAATTATATGGGTCCCCTACTGGATAAAAAGTGATATATGGTACAAGTTGAAAAAATCAGAGGCAGTTTAGTCACTTGTAGTAATTAGTTTTTTGTTTTTTAATTGTTTGGTATCTTATGCAATTAACAAAAAGTGTTGTCTAAGATACAAATGTTGGATGTTTATGTTATGAGATCTAATGCGAGTTTCATACTTTCCTAAGGTATGCAAATGACGTGAAATCACCTGAAAGACAAGTCCGCACAAGGCTTTACTTCACATCAGTAAGGACAGATATATTCAGTTCAGTTCTTGGTCTTTTATCTTTCTGCAAAAATAGTCCAAATCTGAGACAATAATTATCTTGTTTCTTTTTACAACAGGAATCACATATACACTCAATGATGAACGTACTGAGGTACTGTACCTTGATGAGTCATTACATGGGGAGGAGGGCCTTGTTTCACAGAATTCTCTGGAAAAGCTTTTTAAGACTCGGGAACTTGATTACATGAGCTACATTGTCTTGAGAATGTTTGAGAATACTGAGGTAAAGGCCCTGACTATTTGTCAAATTAAAAGATGAAAAATCGAAACCAAACTAATGATGTTGCAAATATTCAGGTGCCAATAGAAGATCCAAAGAGATTCCGCATAGAGATGACATTTAGTCGTGGTGCTGATTTAAGTCCTCTGGAGGTGATCATATTTTTTCTTTCTATTTATCCAAGAAAATGAATAATTATAAAATATTAAACAGAAAAAAGTTCCTTTTGAAAAGGAGAAGAGTAACTAAGAGTAACTAAATTGGCAAGTCCAAATAGCCATTTTACCAAGGTCTGTTTTTTACTTAATATCGCTTTGGAAGGTTGTTTAGAGTCTGTATACCTACAGCAGGTAGTGTTGAGATTCTAATTATACCCTAAATGAACTGGAACTTGACCCTTCTTCATTTCATGAAAATGGAAGTACTAAAAGAACTGAACTGAAACAGCAATTAATTTTACTTTCCCCATTGTTTGATCATGAGAATATGAAATCTGAGACCAAGTTTCTATTGTACTAGCAACCTGAGATTCTCAGGCTGAGCCCTTTCAGACATACAGATGTGCATATTTATTATCTAACAAAGTTGCATGTCTAGACATAATGCAATAAGCAACTGAAGTAAAAATGGTCCTATCTAAAAAAAAAATTGGATCAAGTAAAAAATATTCGATAAATAAGTAATGTACTTGAAACTAAACCATGAACAACAATCAGATACAGAAATCCAAGAATAGGTAGCAACTTATAAGAACACCATTGCCATTCTGGAACTAAGGCAGTCCTTATTCTCTCTCCATTCCTGCCTTCTCCTTGTAAAATAGTTGTACCCTAGTTTTTGTTTAAAAGTAGTAGACTTTGTGCCTACTTACCTAAAAAGAAATAATAATATTAGTTTCTTTGTATGCAGAAAGACAACATGGAGGCCCCTTCATACCTCCAAGAATCACATATTACCAATAATGGGGCCAGAGAGGCTGCAGGAGATAGGATCGTACCTAACCCTGGATAAATTTGAGAAGATGATAGGTACTTTTTGCAATGCCACTGAGGATTTCCCGCCCCCCGCCACACCACTCTTGCCTTTTTCGGGCTACTTCTCCAAAGGGATGATCGAACGATTGGTTAATCTCCTCCCCCTTTCATTATAAGAACTCTGCCTCTTCATATCCAAAATAAGAACCCAACTGTTCAAGTCTCCATTAAACTTTGTTCCCGACCGTTTTGTCTGTTTTGGTTTTGATGCACTTGTATGAGGTATTTACCAAAAGCTGACTGGTTGATAGTTTGCTGAAGCTAATTACATGATTTCATACTTAAAATAGTTGTTGTTGCTAACTTAATTGTTTACAAAATAAAAGCACATCCCATTCAACTGTTGAAGTTCTTTGAGTTGCTAGAAAAGACATGAGATAATGATTTGGGAAAGAAAAGAATTTAGCAATAAATGGAAACCAGAAAATGACAAATAGGGTCATTGAGTCGTGCATCGTCATATGTAGTAGTAATATAGTGAGTGAGGCTATGGTACTATGCATAGCGTGGATTGGCCCGTACTTTGGATCAATATCTCCGTTTTCAAAGTCCAAACAGTCTATCCAAACGTTCAACATGATCTCCATACGAAAATGTACTTGCAGACTTAATTTTATATTTTCTTTAGAAACTTTTTTCCTATTTTTTTTAGATATGTAGAAAATCACTACTTTTGAATGGTCTATAATCTTTAGATCAAGTGACTGTCTACCTATCTACAAAAATAGTAAAAAAATAAAAAATTAGTACACAAGTACATTTTCATATGGAGATCATGTTGAACAATTCAGATCGACTATTTGGACTTTGAAAACAGAGATATTAATCCATAGTATGGACCAATCCGCGCTATACATAGTACCATAGCCTCATAGTATAATAAAGGATGACAACTGACAAATTGTGTTTGTGTAGTTATTGGCATGGTGTTGTAAAAAAGTTTCCCTTTGCTAATTTAGTGGTTTAGAATCAAGCTAATCTATCTTGGAAATACCATTACCAGTATCGAGGCCATTTTACTTGCATTAGTATTGATACTAATTTCATAAAAGTTAAAAGAGTGTCTTGCGTCAAATAAAAGATATATTAGTACAAAAAGGTACTCAGAAAATCAACCATGGCTCTTTTACGAGAGGGAGCTTGAGAACAGAAAAGTACACAATGGTGAGAGGAATTAGCTGATTGCATGTACCTTGAGAGGGGAAGGCCAAACAAAAGTGGAGTCTTCTGAAACTCCGTAGCAAATAAACCGAATTTTTTTTTTATCTTTTTGTTCATATAAATATTGGGTTGGGATGGTAAGTGAGTTTGGATGCGGAGCTGCCCCGTGAACCTATGAACTTACATCAAAAATAGGAAATAAAAGGTGTTGTGACTTTGTTTTCTAAAATTAGTAAAAAAAAAAAAAATACAATTTGTATTATTAGGGTTTGAAAAGGAAAAGGGTAAACCCCCCCCAAAAAAGGGTTTTAAAACAGAGGCTTCACTAGAGGTTTACCATAAAATCAAAATTAGGTACTTTGATATTTTCCAAAATAATCTAAAGTGTTCTTTTTGTTCCTTTTACTAATTAAACAATACAAATCTTTAATGCACTCATATGATTTCTAATCTGGTAGTATGCTTTGTCAATTTGCCACATCTATGTGTTGCATTTCAAAGTTTCTAATTTGATTCAGTTTGTCTTTTGCCTTATTTGAAAGTTGTATAGCTTACTGAATTCTCATCGATATCACTTTGGAGTACATTGCATTAATGTTTAATCTAAAAACAAAATTGCAGTCAAAGGCTGATCATTTTGGGGGTCTTGTGAAGAAGAAAATCAAGCAGAGGTCAGGGACTGCAAGCGAAGACCAAGCAATGTAATGACTGAATGGTGATATAGTAAGGACAAGTGATGTATGCTGCCATAGTTAAAAGTTGTAGCAGAGTTTATGGCTTCTGTTTAAATTTTCCAAATGTTGGGTTGCAATTGGAAGCTGGGAGCATAATAAGTATATTATGCAAACCTATGTTTTTTTTTTTTTCCTTTGATGAACTATAGCATGCGCTGTGGATTAGTACAAATAGCAAGTAGCAGCTGCTCAAATTTCTGACTGTGTTTACAGCTGAAAGTTTTTTTGGAGTTTGATCGTGTGTCCCTCTCTGCAAGTGAGATGAGTCAGAAATTTGAGCAATTGCTCCAGAAATAGCAAATTGGCTAACTTCTTGCCAGTTCTTTTATTGCCATATTGTCTACTGGAGCTTATTTTGACAATTGTCTTCTGTATTTTATAGTACAGCCTGTTAGGAGTTGGCCATACTAAAATGCATAATTGTACTAGGCTTCTGTGGTACCGGGTTGAAATTAGCGTCAGTGGCCAGTGGGCTGTACACTGATACAATTGTAAGCAACATTGGTCACAGCTGGTAACATTTGAAATGTGCTACAAAAGTTAAAGTGGAATCTTTTACAACTACAAAAGTTAAAAGTGGAATCTTTTACAACTACAAAAGTTAAAGTGAGAATCTTTTACAACTACAAAAGTTAAAGTGGAATCTTTTACAACTACACAAGTTAAAGTGGTCACATTTGACATGCTCAGGTCCTTAATCGGGGGCTTATATTATCTATATTATTATTATATTATTATCTATATGACCTATATCCCTGCCAAAGACTTAGATTATCGCTGACATGGCAAAAATCCAGGCTAGCGTAAAGTTAATAAACAAATCACTATCAAGCCAGCTACAAGCAATCTTAGGCATGTCAAACTGAAAAGAAATTCCAAATTAAAGCAGCTATGCCCTCGAATGACTCAAAAAGTGCATTATTACTGCTTATATAATAAATAATAGATTACATCTCTGGTCACAACTGTAAAACCACTTCCACAGTATACCGCAAGTTTAATAGTTGCAAGTGCACTTGCATCCTCCAGGTTCACCCTCTGTGGGAGTGCTTGATCACATGTATCTCCCAAGCCTAGCTGTCCATGCTCTCCCCATCCCCAAGTCATGACACTTCCTTTATCTATACAAAATAATTAACAAACAAATAAAAGGTTGAGAATGTTGATGGCAACCACACTGCAAAAGGTATACTTGGAAGGAAATAAATCAGCTGTCATTCCAAAGGGATAACAGGACCCTGTTATTCCGATCCCAGCCGTTGACCTTTGTCGAGATTCGGGCACGAAAAACGTTTTTCCTTGAGATTTGCACATGAAAAAGTTTGAACGGTTCGGATAGGAATAACAGGGTCCTGTGATCCCTTTGGAATAACAGCAGATTTATATCCTACTTGGAAAATAGATTATAAGCACCTGTTAGCAAGGCAGAATGCTCAGCACCTGAAGCAATTTGGACAACTTTTTCTCCTTCTAGGCCTTCTACTTTCTCTAGTGATGGCTCTGAGGGATTTTCTGCAAATGATTTGCATAGTGAATAAAACAGTTGATTCTAAACCTGCCCAATAGGAAAACAACCACAAATGCATTTTTAATTGATTTTTAAGTGGAAAACAACTCTAAATTACTTCAACCACCACAAAAAGTGAAGAATTTAGATTTTTCCTTTCCTATTTTTGTAGGTAGGCCCAATTTTATAAAAATGAAATAGATAAATTTACCATTAGTCCCAATCGTAAAAGCAGAAGGAGAAGACTGATCTTGCACAACATTGGCAGATGAAGATCCACTCTGCCGTGCATGGCGATAATTACCAATCATGTATACTTCACTATCTATGGCATAATTAAAAAAACATATTAATACTAAGATTGTTCTTTGTCGACTGAAGTTTAGAAGCAACTAGCTTCACTTAAGATCTTAAGTTGCTTTATGCTGTTAAATCGCACATATATTCTATCATGTAACATATAAGCAATGATTAGAAATATTTGCATACCAGATAAAACCACAGCGTGATGCCATCCCAAAGCAACTTGAGAGAAATTTGATGATGATGGCACTATTCTTGGATGCGGGTAGTTAATTTTACCACTGAATGCTCGGCCCCATATGTACAGCTCTCCATTATCTATTTGAAACTATTTCCATATGTTGATACGGAAGATGTTTCATGAATCTTTTCCATGTAAAAGCCAGCAGTAAATCTACTTTTCGCATATTGCAACTAACACCAAGCCTCTTTTGAGAAATGAACAACTTACAGGCACATTGTAACAGAAAGACGTACTTTTATTGGCATATACTTTTGCAACTTGTCAGACTCGTCTAAAACTGAGAAAGGTTGGTGTTGACATATATATGTTTCTTTTCGATGAATTCACAAGTGCATGAATGAAAATTTACAGAGAAGCAGAAACTAATTTACCAGTTAATGCAGCACTACGATCTCCATTTGCAAAAACAGCTTCTACTATGCAGTTCTCAAATCCATCAGCAACTTCAGGAAATTTACATGATTTCTGGGTCCTAGATGAAATGTTACCGACTTGCCCATGTCTATTTGAACCAAAACCATATACTCGTTTATCTGTGATGAGTGTTACAGTATGTTACGGTAGTCATCTGTCTCTTCCATATGATATATTAATAATTACATGCACCTATATGGTTCAATTTGGAACGTAGAAGAGTTTACCATTAACCAAGGCAAGCGTGTGGCGGATCCCACAGGCTATCTCTTCAACTTCAACATGCTTTGAACTGAAGAATGCAACTTCAGATGGCACATTACAAGACTGGATATGTCCATTTCCAAGTTGCCCAAACGATCCATCTCCACACATAAACAAACGCCCAGTATCTAGACAAGGAAATATATAGAAAGCAATTAATATCTAACAGCAAAACATAGCACACTGAAGTTTCAAATTTGATGGTACAAAAACCTGTAACAAATGCAGAATGATTCCATCCAGCAGAAACACGTTTTATTTTAAAACCTTCAAAGAACTTTAAAAGCTTTGGTCTTCCGCCGTTCTTGAAATCTCCATGACCGAGCTGACCATAGTCACTTCTTCCCCTGAACACTCTCCCATCACCTGAAAGAGAAGAAAAATTAGATTTTTCTGACAAAATTGCAAACATTCGTCTGATTTGTACTTGAGAGGAGTGAAACAAAGAGTTCTGCCTGTATATGTATCCTTTGGGAATGTACTGGGGCTTAATTCATGGCTGAAGCACTTACTAGAGTTTCATGACAGAAGCGTGAAATTGTGATTTTCTTAAATTGAAACAGGATATTCTAGTCTTTTGAGCTGTGAATAAAATTATCCAATTATTAACTCTGATATTTTTGACGTTATAGAGATTATGTGTGGATTCTTAGATGTGGCTAACTAAGGTCAATTTTGCAGCTCAAATCGCTTGCTGAAATGCCAGCGAGAAGAAGTTCCTACTGGCAAATTCTGATGACCGTGTAGTATAATCAGGAAGAGGAATTTAATTAACTACCTCTTTTGACTGTATCAAGATTCAGGGGACAACCTAGTCATGTTGAGACAAGACAATTCTTCTCTAATCAGCTTCTTTAAAAGAAAGTTAACTGTAGGGACTACTTAACTTTAATGATATAGAGGAACTCATTTTTAAAAGCTTCCATTATTGATTTAAAAATAAGGAACGGTTAATTCATATACATTGATGAAGCAAACAATATTCAACCAATCAATGAACCCAAAAAGTACTTAAATGCATGCAAGCAAAACTCCAAGTACACCGGACTATAATAAGATCACTGAACACCAAGCTGTTCAGCTAAAATACTCTACTGCGCAGTGCAAAAGAATTTTGCTATGCAGCTCCCAATTGATCCATCTACTCGTTGGGCCAAGTATCAGCTAACCAAAAAAAGAGACTGAAAAGGAGAGATTCCTTACGAGAAAGTGCGATGGAATGGGCGCCACCACAGGCGAGGCGAGAGATTGAAAGAGGAGGTGAGAAGCGAAGGGGCTGAGGAAGGTACTCGTCTTGGAAGGATCCAGTGCCAAGCTGGCCGTCCGTACCAGCTCCCCAGCTCCATCCCCCATATTTCTCCCGCCTCTA
>JAJGRW010000598.1:3357031-3402986 GCA_025461045.1 Carex parvula | reverse complement strand
CCTCTCTCTCTCTTTATATATATAATAGAGAGAGAGTTGGGCTACGGTGTTTCGCGAAGTAAAGCGAGTGTTTTACTTCACACTCATATTTTGTGATTTCAAAGTTCAAAAAGTCGATCCGAACTGTTTAAATTGATCTCCATATTAAATTGTGCTTGGAGACCAAATTTTACATTTTTTGGAAATTTTTTACTATTTCTTTAGAATTTTTTAAAATTATTGTTTTTGATGGTTCAGGATTTTTTTCAAAACAGCTATTTTCAAAAATTCTAAAAAATAGTAAATAATTTCCAAAAAATATAAAATTTGGTCTCCAAGCACAATTTAATATGGAGATCAACTTGAACGTTCGAATCAACGTTTTAAAGTTTCAAATTGAAAGTATAGACGTGAAGTAAAACACTCGTTTTACTTCGCAAAGTACCTTAGCCCAACTCTCTCTCTATATATATATTACTATAGCGTCACTCATTATATCTTCTGCTCTTAGTACGGCTCAGCATAAATTGGTGCTCTTAGTACGGCTCAACATTAATTGGTCACTCTTAATTCTTAAACCAGCAAGTTTTGTCCAGTTTGAATGAAAACAAAGAGGAGCTTCCAGCTACCATTCTCAAGTTAGTCAAACATGTTAGGTTCGTGACATTATCTCGAAAGTCATTTTCTAATTTTTGATTATATCTAGCAAAAATAGTCTGAAGTACATGAAATATAATGGGTCAAATTAAAAAGTAACTCGGAAACACAACAGTCACCACTGACGTGTGAGTTGCGTATTAATTGGGAATGGAGATCAACCAAACACCAGAAAAAAACGGTTCATTGATCATGCTCAGTTCAATTGAAGCCCCTTCTAGGTCTGAAAAGAACAATTTGAGAAAATGAGCTCTTTCAGGGGTCAATTGCAAAGAAACAAGTGCCTTCTTAAGCAAACTGTTATCTCCCTCATGATCTACCTTCCTCTGTTCTCCCAAGTACAAAACACAAACAATACCAATACCACCGCAAAGGGAAGCAAAATGAACTCCTCTGTTCTCCTTCTATGTCTCTTCTCATTCCTCCTCTTATCCTCTCTACCTTTCTCCCTCTGTGAAGAAACTACAGTCAGACACACGCCGCTAGACCACCTGTGCAACAACCTCGGCGGCTTCTACATAACCCCTGACTACTGCTTCACTTCATTCGCTGTCGATTCACGTAGCCGCACAGCTGACTACAATTTTCTCGCTCTCATTTCCCTCAACCTCACAATTTCCAACGCAACCGATGTCAGATCGAACATCAACTCTCTGCTCACCTCCACCACCTTCTCTTCGACCACTCCTTCGTCTGAGCCTGTTCGCAAGGGGCTTCAGACTTGCTTGAAATTGTATGATGACGTGATATCGTCTCTCAGGTGGTCGGCACAGTCGGTGTCAGCAGGAAGGTACTTGTTAATTGCAACACGAATTAATTATAGGCATACTAAATTGATAAATATGACATGGAACTCTTTATAAGGTTGCTTTTTTTTTTTTTTTTTTTCTAATCCAAATATCTGTAGCATTTTAGACAATTCAGATGATCTGTGTGTCTTCACACTTTAATTGCTAAATTGCAGCCGAAATTGCAAGCAGTTCTCTTTGAAATAAGAAATCGTAACCAGATCATCTCTTTTAAAATTTATTTCAATTAAAATAATGTGTTGGTTTTTCATATCTTGGAAACTTGGGCCATGCTTTATTGGAACAGAATCTGCTGTGATCCTTTGGAATTGCAGGGACCTATTATTTCAAATCCAATCTTTTATTTGTTTTGAGATATTCGTGCATAAAAAAATTTCTATTGAGATTTGTGCATTCCAAAAAATAAAAGGTTGAATTTGGAATAACAAAGTCCCTGCAGTTTCAAAGGATCACAGCAGATTTATTTCCCCGCTATCTTATATTCTTATTGTAAAGGCAGTTAGCTATATTGCTATCTTTACTTGCTCCAAACCATCTAATCAAAACCGAACTGTCGATATTATAGCTGAAATTTTTAAGGGAAAAAAAAATATTTTTATTAGAATTAAGCCATTTGAATTAGATTGCAGTGATACAATAATGACACCTGGAGATCACTTGCCTGTCAGTGTTGTGGAGTCCGTTAATCATATAACCAACGAACAAAAAAAAAAACAGTAAACAATAATCATCTTTTTTTTTTTACTTTTCTTCTAATATTACGATTTTTCACAGATATGATGGCGCAAAGCCGGTAGTGGAACAAGCAGTGGGTGTACCGGCAAGCTGTGATGCCATGCCAGGATTGCCATTAAGCAAAGAGAACGATGGATTTTCCAGGATAGCGTTGCTCTCTGAGGCTGTTGTTAGCTACCTAGCTAACTAATTTATCATCAACAACTGTTTGCCACACCTTGCATATTTGGATTGAAGACTGAAGCATTATAAAGTAGCATAGTTTTGGTGTGGTGTTATATATATTCTTTGCTAATTCTATGTACTGATTGTGAATAATATGCTATCAATTGCTGCTTTCGACTTAGTTAAGCTCGATATGCTATCAATTGCTGAATAACATCCATGACGGTTCTTCATGTGAAAGTCGTCAATGAAGTTAATGACGGTTCTTTATATAAAATCGTCACTGACATCAATAAAGATTGTTCATTAAAACCGTCACTGAAGAGTAAATCAATAACAGTTGTTACTAATGAGGTGTTATGTGTATTGGTGCTACTTTTAATAAATTGAATTATGTAGGTATGTTATACATGCTATGATATATTAATATTAGGAGTAGAACCAGGGTGTTCCTAAGTTCACCAAGACTCTTTGTAAACTCAATTCTAAAATTTATTGGATTATCCGAACCATTGAAACCCATCTATCTTACGATTGATGCGTCTACATGCAAAAAAATTAAATTTTTGACTTAATTTTGTATAGAGTCAAGTGGTCAAAAATCATTCATAAAATGAATGCATTAAAATTAATTTATAAACATTCTAATTTTGACCACTTGACTTTATACTAAATTAATTTGAAAGTTCAAAATTTTTGCATATGGATGCATCATTCTTAAGGTAGATGGGTTTCAACGGTTCAGATTTATCATTTAAAATCAATCCGATAGGTTTTAGAGTTGAGTTCACAAAAAAATTTGGTAAACTTAGAAACACCCTAGTTCTATTATCTACCTATATATTGTCAATGTTGCTGAAATAGGATAATATCCCTCATCAGTCATCATGCCAAAAAAAAAAATGTCTATAATTGAATAGTTCCAACTCGATTTGCGAATTTAACAAGAGGGCGCAGTTATAATAGTCCCACATATGTGCCATCAAAAAAATAATATTTGGATCGACACACATCCATACTATATCAAGAGCTCAACTTGTTTACTACATTTTTTGTTCCATTCATCTTCTACAAGTTATTTTTCATTAACTTCTAGTTATCTTTCATATTCTTCAAGTTATCTTTCATCTTCTTCAAATTATTTTTCGTCTTGTACAGTTGTCTTTCATGTCCTACTGGTTATGTTTCTTGTTCTACTGGTTGTTTATCATCTACTACTGGTTGTATTTCATCTACTTCTAATTATATTTTATTTTCTTCTAGTTGTTTTTCATCTTGTACTGGTTGTCTTTCACGTTATACTGGTTGTTTTTAATCTTTTGCCAGTTGTTTTTCATTTTCTTTTAGTTGTCTTTCATCTTGTACTGTTTTGTCTTTCTTGGACTTCTAGTTGTCTTTCATTTTCTACTAGTTGAGTTTAATCTTTTTCTAGTTGTCTTTAATCTTATGCAAGTTGTCTTTCATGTTCTACTGGCTGTGTTTCATATTTTACTAGTTATTTTTATCTTCTTCTAGTTGTCTTTCATATTATACTTATGGTATTTTATTTTCTTCTAGTTGTCTTTCATGTTTTTCTAGTCGTTTTTTATCTTCTACTAGTTGTTTTTCATTCTCTCCAGAGTGTGTTTCATATTGTACTTGTCGTCTTTCATCTACAACTGATTGTATTTCATCTTCTGCTACTTTTTTCATCTACTACTCATTGTCTTTCATCTTCTACAAGTTATTTTTCATCTACTTCCAATTGTTTTTCATCATGTACTAGTTGTCTTTTATTCTTCTAGTTGTCCTTCATCTTCTACTAGTTGTATTTCATCTTCTTCTATTTTTCTTTCGTCTTGTACAGTTTGTCTTTAATGTTCTATTTGTTGTGTTTCTTGTTCTACTGGTTGTCTATCATCTACTACTGGTTGTATTTTATCTTCTTCTAGTTGTATTTCATCTTCTTCTAGTTGTCTTTTATCTTGTACTAGTTGTCTTTCATGTTCTACTGGTTGTTTTTCATCTTTTACTGGTTGTGTCTCATCTTGTACTAGTTGTCTTTCTTGTTCTTCTAGTTGTCTTTCATTTTCTACTAGTTGTGTTTCATCTTTTTCTAGTTGTCTTTAATCTTGTATTATTTCATCTTGTTCTAGTTATTTTTAATCTCTTGTTGTCTTTCATCTTATTCAAGTTATTTTACATCTTCTTCTAGTTGTTTTTCATTTTCTTTTAGTTCTCTTTAATCTTCTACTAGTTGTGCTTAATCTTTTTCTAGTAATACTCTTTCGTCTTGTACAGTTTGTATTTCATATTCTACTGGTTGTGTTTCTTATTTTACTTGATGTCTGTAATCTATTACTGGTTGTATTTCATATTCTTCTAGTTGTATTTAATTTTCTTCTGGTTGTCTTTCATCTTGTACTGGTTGTCTTTCATGTTCTACTAGTCGTTTTTCATTTTATTCTGATTTTCAGCTTGTACTGGTTGTCTTTCTTATTTTTCTAGTAAAAACTCAACATAGGTAGGGTTTTCATAGCGGTTTGCATAATTAAAGTCTAATTTATTTTATTTTAGAGGAAAATAGATGCCTAGGATTAAACATGATTATATTTCTAAACAAAAATGAATGCATTTACTCAGTTCAATCCAACCACTGCATAAGTGCATAGCTAGTAAACACTTTTTCTTTTGGAGGAGCGGATGTGTTACCTGTACTAAATTGTAATTAATAAATTAGTTAAGGTCCATCTCTTATCTAAACTATCCAAATTTAGTTCGCCAGACAGAAGAGACGAATATGACACAGCAATGCCATCATAACTACGAAAGCGGATATTAATACTGTCACGGACTTTAAATATTTTATATATAGAGCATGAATGAGAGCATTTACTCTACTGAACTGCATTGATCCATCACCTCAACTGTATCTGACCGTGCAATTAATCCTTGAACAGAGTAAGTCCCAACTCAAGGAATCAAGGTGACAAATCCGGACTGACATATAGGGGTTCATCAGTGCTTGTGTAGGTGATTTGGATTAGGTTGGGCTTCTCTCACAGTGTGCCCAAGCGAACCCAGAACATGTGGAGTGTCAAACTGTCAATGTGTCATTGACTGGTACAAAAAAGGAGGGTCCGTCATCCACACAATTAGCTGGCAACATTTTATAGGCATGTTGTAGTTGTAAATGAATAGTTACCATTACCGCTTACCTTACCGGAGAGACGCATCGTCTCCTCCCATCTATGCTGTGGACAAGTATTCTCCCCATAACTTGATGGTCTATATTAACTCAATATGGTGCCTATTTAGTATAGCGCAGAGAGCTAGTATTATTTGTGCTTTAAGATTCGTGTAAAAGTTAAAAGGACAGTCCGGGTCCACTAATTCTAAAAGATTCTCTCGTCCGGTACCGAAGAGGATATGAATTCTCCATACTGTTTGAAGGGTCTTATACTTCGACTAGAACACAAATGATCTCAATTCACAAAGTTCTTTAATTAAGTTTAACTTTAAAATTATCAAAACGACTTCAAACAATAAATTTAAATGGTTGAAACTGATCTACTTTACGAGTGATTTGTTTACATTTCAAATTTATAAATTTTTGACTTAATTTAGTATAATGTCAAGCGGTAAAAAAAAAAAAGTTTATAAATTAATTTTAACACTTCTATTTTTCATTATTTTTTGACCGCTTGACTTTGTACTAAATTTCTTTTAGTAGCATCTACCAAGTTCCTCAGAAAAGGACTTCGTACTAAATTGACTCAAAAATTTATAAAGTTAGCATTTACTCGAATTTTTTTAAATTTGACATATAAATGTATCACTTAAATCGATTTCAATATTTAGATTTGTCATTTAAAATCAATATGATAGATTTTAAATTTAATTTCTAAAAAAATGCTGAATTAAAGAACACTCTAATTCTACTCTTGTTACAATCATTCGTTGGTAAAATATATATATGGGCTGATTATTCATGTAATGCAGCATGTGGGCCGTTGTGTTTGCTGTAGGCCTTTAGCAGGGCCGTACTGCCCATCAACATCCCATGTAAAATTGGGCTTTATATTGTCAGTATCTATTACAGGGCTTAGAGGTATTTATGCTGCTAGATCTTTTTATTTCGGATTGGTTTGCTTTCAATAATATTAAATCAAATCAGCAAGCTCACTTCAGAACTTACCTCAAGCACCTGAGGGCTGAGACTAAAAATTAGTATGAGTTGGGTTATATTTATTTTAGCATGATGTATACTATTTATTACATGTTATGCAATATGTTATCTTCATGTTGTAGGAATTAATTCTTTTTATTATAATAGTCTTTAAAGATGAATTTGAAAATACAAGATATTGATTGCCAAAATAATTCATGGGAGCCGAAATTCTTCTATTTTCAGAGACTACTAAAAATCTAGATATCTGATAATCTCAGTATGAGATCAGACAAGATATTTTTTTTTTTATGAACCAAAACTTTTTAAGAAAATGAATATACGAGAAATACATTAATTTATGGGTGAAAGTAACATTTATAGTGGGTAACTAATGTTAAAATTGTTTACAAATTAAAATATTCTGATAATGCTGATGTCAGTGCAGGATACTACGGGAGCAGCATAGGAGGAATTTTCAGCCTTTTCCTCATAACATTAACTGCCCTTTGCTTTTTTTAGAATATCCAGCATAAATATGCATTGCCATTTTTCTTCCAACAAAATTTCGTTCATCTTTTTTCCTTTTTTGGAGGTACCGTTAATTGCCTTTTCTTGTTAAAAGTTTACAATAGCACACAGGTGCAGAATAACAGAAAATATCCATGTATTCTGCAAATCCAGACTTTCCTCTATGTACATGGAAAGCAATCAATTTAGATATTTCTATACCGTTACAAATGGGCCAACGCCAACCAATCTACAGTGTGCATGTAATTCTGTTGTATTTATAACCAAATCACAATCCCATCATTGTAATTGTATCCATTCAACCTTCTCTTTTGTACCGCCAAAATGGGACCCTTCTTCTACCTGTTGTTCCTTCTCTCCTGCCATTCTCTCTCTATCTCAGCTGCTCCCCCAGTTGCTCCACCCAAACTTGGCGAGGCATGCAACAATGTTGGTGGCTGGTACATTACCTCACAAGTCTGCCACTCTGTCCTTGATACTGATCCTCAAAGTCAAACTGCAGACCTGAACGGCATCGCCATTATCGCAGTTAATATTGCAACCAGAAATGCTACACTGGTACTCGCAGACATTAAACAGTTTTTGCAAGCCACATCGGATCCAATTCAACAGAAAGCTTTGCAAACATGTGTGCAAGTCTATACAGATATCATCCCCAAACTGAAGGTTGCCGCCGTGTCGATAAAAAGCAACAAGTACAGTGAAGCTGGGACCGTGCTAGATGAAGCCTTGGGGGTGCCAGCAAAGTGCGATGATGTGACCGGAAATTACCCTACCATAAGGGCATTGGTGGATCGAGTTGACGTATCATTTTCGAATGTGGTGTCGGTTGCTCGAGCAGTTGTTGGATACCTGGCTAACTACTATAGTGGTTAATATATTTTTATTTTGTGATAAAAAAAAGTATGAATAATTGGACCCTTATAATTTTCTCGCATTGAGACTTGTTTCTCTCTTTCCTCTGACAAACCTTCAAGATGAATTTGTTAATACTGAATACAATTGTTTGGATCGGATAGGTATAAATTAATTTATCAGCGACGCTTACAGCATATGCCTGCTTTATACAAAAGTTTCGTCAAATGCCTGTATTGTTATAAGTTTCTAGTTTTCTATTTTTTTATACTTGAGCATCCAAATAACCCAAAATTTGATGACCTCCCAGAAAATTGGACTTATATGAAGGAGCGGATAATATCGGAATTAACATTAATGATCCTCGTTTAATTGAGCCAACCGAATACCGGTGGAGAAAGGCTTGGGTCCGATGGGTTTCGGGACCGTCCGATCCACTTTAAGATTCGTGAGCATGAATTTTAAAGCAGATGTGAATCCTAAAACAGATTGGACGGTGAGCGAACCCGTCGAACTCACTTTGGATCCGATGCCCATCGGACCCAAATTTCTCCCATACCGGTGATGGGCTGGATAAAGGAAATCTTCAAAAGAAAGATCAATAAATTATATCAATTGTGATATTATCCTATATAGTTTGCAGGATACAAAGGATCTGAATTTGTTCGATTCAAACTTAATATTTTTAATTGCTGAAAGAGTAGACTTTAAAAAAAAATTGCTGAAAGAGTAAGAAAAAAGTTGGAAAGAAATTAAAAAGAATCCTAACGCCAATTTAATGCGAAAATAATAACGGGCCGGTAAGAAAAACGGGCTAGAGAAGAAAATTTGAGCCCGTACATATCCGCAAGATAGAGAACAAAGCAGGTGAAGTCTAATTTTTTAGACCCAACTCAATATTCAATTGAAATTTTCATAAATTTGACTACAATTAATACTCAATTGAAATTTTCATAAATTTATTAACAACTCAATATTTTCCGAAAGATCCCATACATTACATGCATGATTACTCAATCAAAGATATAAATATAATCCCGAGATAAAATTTCATGGAAATTAAAAGTTACATATATAAAAAAATGAAAGAACACCGCACATAGAAATTAAGAATGCATAATCAAAACATGATCGAACAACAAAAAAAAGGGTCTTTAAAAGATGAGGAAGAGATAAATTGATGATGGAGACTTAGTTTGTTTTGTAGCATACTTTTCTGATTTCACCCTGGTTTCCGGTATACACACCGAGCAAGCCCATCTTTACCAACACCTTGCCGAAGTTGTCCAAGAAGTAATCATTATTGCCAGCCAAGGCCTTAACAAATGAAGAGGTACTTGAATCGCATGCCAATGAATTATCGATCGGGAGAACACCCTTGCCTTCGAGCAGCTTCTGGTAATACAAGTTGTCAACTGTGCGTACACTGTCAGGACCGTCTAAGAAGACAACATTGGTGTCGGTCGAGGGGTTATTTTGGCAAATAAAGCTGCTGATGAAAAAAACATAGAAGCCATTCAAGCTTGGGTCGGGCTTATTAGTGCCCTTGTAGTTGTACAGCCTGTCGTTGATGACATTGCAGTGCGTCACTCCAACTGTGTGCCCACCTAAAAATAAGAAATGAAGATGTCAACTATGTAATTAATGAGTTTCTTTACCCTTTAATATATATTCGTTAACAGTTTTCGTTTTCAATTTTTTTTTTTTTTTTGAAATTTAACGATTAGTTACCTAGCAAAACAACTGTTTCAAAGGGGCTGAAGCCATACTTTCCATAATATGCAAGTGTATCAGGAACAGAGATATCTGGTGCTGGTAGATGAACAATAGATGCAAGTCCAACCAGGCCATCCTTTCTTCCCAGTGGTACCTCAAAGTACTTTCCTTTAGCCTAATATTTATTGATAAAAATAAGAAATGAGAAGAAAAAAAAAAATTAGGCAACATAAAATATAGTCGTTGTTAATTAGAAGATCTCCCCAGTAATATAATTTGGTATAAAGTAGATGCACCAAAACTTTTAATTTTAACATACCGCGACAACTGCATCTCGAGTAGCAGCTGCAATGATGTCAGAACAAGAGACCACACCTGGGCATGCCTGCTCTAATGCTGCCTTGATGGTATCAACCAAGTCATAGCCTTTAACAGTGAAGTTCGGGACGGCAGTTTGCTCACTGTTCGGGCCCCGCAACAGCAGTGATGCATCACAATGCTGTATTTGGGTTATCGATATTTCTTAGACAGATATTTCAGTAAAAACTCAAAATAAAATTTTGAAGGATGACTTGGTAAAAGCTGTGAAAATATTGTTCAAACTAAACTATGTATGTAAAAACAAGGCGGTTGATATTTAACCTCATTTCCCAAGCAATCATGGAACTGGAGGCGTAGGAGGAATGCAACGATATCCGGGTCGTATGCAAAGCGGGCATTGACGATACCCTTGATAATAGACTCGACATCTTTGGCCCCGCATTTGCCTTTGTAATAGCCTACTTTCACCTCGCCATAGCAGGAACTGATGAGACCAAACACGAGTAGAGTAACAATGGTTGCCCGGCTCACCATAGTTAACTTGGCTTGTTTAAACTTTGTTAACTATGGTAGAGGAGGAGCTCCTTGAGTTGATGGAAGAGGTACATTTGCTTTCCCATTTTATAGGCATGGGGGGGTTGACCAGTAGGGCGGATGCATGATTGTCTTATTCAATCCTTTCATTATTCTTTTTCTTAATTCCTTCTATGTTCCTATAAAAATTAATGACTATTTCCAAGGTAATGTCATGGTGATCACGTTGCAAATTTCATGGACATCACGTCTTGTGTTCAATTCACATTTCCGTGTCTACAGCTCAGTTGTGGTCTCCTGCCTTGAACTCCTTTGGAATATCCAAAATTGTTGGTTGTCTAGCAGCTAGCATTGTTTTGCTTAATTTAACAGGGTCATTATATTAAGATAATAAGATACATCTTCAATTAGCCAGATATGTGCGCTGTTGTTGTTTTAAAATATAGCTTAAACTAGATCAAGAACAAGAAATTTGGGCTACTAAACAGCAGTTGACGACAATTGCAACTCCATCAGAAAAGTAGAAGATACACATACAAATTGTATATAATCAGCAACAAGAAGGCACATAAAGTTGAAAAATCAAATGGACGAAACCAAAAAGTTTCAAACTGTAAAATTAATGAATCTACCAAATACTAAGTCCAAATTATTGCCATAATCTCCATGTACCCATGCACAATTAAAGGTCCTGTCTGAAATACAATGTTTTAAAATGCGGTTGTATGAAATACAATATTTTCAAATACGGTTTTGTTCATGCATGCGGAAGACCACCGCATATTGTACATATGCAGCATGCGGTTGCATATGCGGATTTGTATGCATAAGTATATATGTGTTTTTTACTATATATACGTTGTTAAAGGAATATAGATAAAATAAAAAATTAATTTATATCACAATGGTTGTCTAGCCTAGTAGTTTGTGTTCTTTACCATATTTCTATAGATTAAGGGTTCAAGTCTATCTCAACTCTATTATTTTCTAGGCCACATGGAATACTATGTGTCTCCATGGACGGACACATGGAGTATTAATTATGCATCCGCATATTCAAATCCGCATACTGCATGACATTTAAAAGATGTACAATAGAATACACTTTATATTAATTGTATCTTAATTTCTTTTGTCTATGTTGATCTAATTTTCGTGTTCTTGTGATAGGTAGTTGAACAGCATAAATCTATCTTAACTGGTTTGTAATCATTTCAGTGACAATACATTGATACTGGAATAGTTTGACAATCTAAAAAGTAACAAAAAATAACTACTAATTACATTTAGAGTGATGCTTCTGTGCATACCGAATTTTTAGCGAAAATTTTGTGAGATCAACTACAGCCATTGATTTTTAAAGGGCAAAATTGGCATACCTTTTCTCTGTTATGCTCTCCGTTATTTCTTCCACTTCCGAACCATTAGCTCGGCACCCCTCTCCCTCTCGCCGGTCGCCCCCCTCTCCCTCTTTCCGGTCGCCCCCCTCTACCTCTTTCCGGTCGTCCATCCTCTCTTACTCTCTCAGTTCTCTCCGTGTCCCTCTCGCCGGTCACTCTCTCTCTCACACACACAACAATCTTTCGTCAGAGGGAGGCCAAATTAGGTTCAGCGTGGGACCCACCTCTCCTTTTGCTTCTTAGGGCTGGGAAACGAAATTTTCCATCGTTACTTCAGTATGTACTGGTATGAGCCCCACGTAGCTGGTTTTGCCATGGAACTGTGCTTATAGGTCCATGGAACTGTGCTTCCACATAAATGCACCCAGTGGAGCCCAAAAATGGGGTGTTCTTCTTATTTGTTCAACTTTAGAAATAAGCATCGGATAGTTATCTGTAAACATTTGCTCTGATCTTTTCGTCTTTCTAGGGATTTCATTCCACAAGTGAGGATTAATTGAAGCTTTCTTTGGCTATATATATTGAGGTCGATATGTGCTAACCAGTTGGTACTGTGTTGATTAATTGAGTATCAATTGAAGTTTAGTCCGTACCATGTTGATTGGTGTGCTACAATGATTGAGTCACATGCACATTTTATCCACATTCTAATTCAATTTGTCCTCAATCAATCCTCAATTGTGCAACTAAGGCTCACGTCAAGCTCGGGTGTAATACAAGCTAACTATTGTTGTTTTTTTTCTTCAATTCTAGTTGCTAATATTTTCAATGTGCAGATATGTCCAATTTGTGTAGCTAGAGTAGGTATGGATATTGTTGGACATATAGTTATGCACAAGATATCATTTTCTCTTTCTATTTATATTTTCCTGCTCTTACACCATTTCCAGTACAAATCAAAGGTTTTATTAGTATAGGTATTGATGGAATAGTTACAGTCGAGGATTAGATCTTGAATCTCTGTAGTGGCCAATGCACCGAATTTGCAACATGAGAAAAGTGATGTACTTCTCTGAAGTAGTGTAGTTCTCTCTCGTTTGTATTTCTCTGTTTGATTCTTGTAATGGGCTTGTGGGTTAATGAAATGAAATGAGAAATATATGCAAGTTGTAACAAACCACCAGTGGTGGCGGTGGACAACACCAATGATGCATCAGTATTTGTGCAATCCATGCCACTCATGGTTGTACTTGTACCATTGCAGGTTGGTATTGTTGCAAGCCCAATCCACCTAGTTATTGTCTTTCTATACTGGTATGAAGCTTAGCAGTGATCATTGGTTCTGTTTATACCAGTACAATATCTGATCAAGACCGGTACCGTCGTTGAGTCGGTTACCGAGGAGACCCGTGAATCTTGATAGAGTTGGCATTTCTCCTTTTTGTTTTCGGTTCTTACAATTTTTATTTACTGGTTAATTTATTTCTTGCAAAACTGCGAGTCTCACTGGAAATCTATAATGTTCAGTACTCATCCACTAGTACCAAAAGAACACTTAGGTTGTGCTCCAGAGGGGTTAACGAAGGGAAGGGAAAGGAAACTTTTGAAGTTTCACCTGCTCCATAAAATAAACTCAGAAGGGAAAGGGAGAGCGAGTGATCCTTTAACCTCAGACGACTGAAAATTGCCACCCCCAAATCGGGGTGTAGATGATGGAAAATCAGGACCACCAGCGGACCTACTGATCTTACCCTTTTCCGTGCCTGAGAGTATTGAAATGATAGCCGTGCATGTGACTCGGAAATTGAAATGATACAGTTCGAAAAGAGCTTTGGATCTGCTGAAAACTTGAGTTTCTTTTATCCATATACAAGTACTCAATATTATTTTGTGCAATTTTGGCATTAATTGAGGTTCCTTGTTGGAATAATTTTTGAAGTTATGATTTGATAATAGTTCATAGTGCCGTCAGTTAGCATAGGAGTACTGGTATGCAATGGTTTAGTCATACAAATGTTTGATGAGGAGGGATCCACTTACAACAAATTTGAGTTACAACAAAGTTACAACATTCATTTTTTTCATTTTCAAAGTCCAAATCGTCGATCCAACCGTTCAACATGATCTCCACAATAAAATGTACTTGCAGATCAAATTTTACATTTTTTTGAATTTTTTTACTATTTATTAAGTATTTTACAAAAAATAGCCATACTTAGACCATTGAATTTTGTACCCATCTTAATAAATAGTAAAAAAATTCAAAAAAATATAAAATTTGATCTGCAAGTACATTTTATTTAGATGATCATGTTGAACGGTTTGGATCGACGATTTGGACTTTGAAAATGAAAAAAATGAATGTTGTAACTTTGTTGTAACTCAAATTTGTTGTAAGTGGATCCCTCCTCATGTTTGATATATACCAATTTGGTATGCTCTACTATTTTACAATTTTACTATGACTGGCATGTTTACTTTTGATCAGATTATAAGACTGGTGATACCAAAAATTCAATGAAATTATTTGTAGAACTAAACAAGTTAACCTTATTTTTTTCCCATCTTCAGATTTTAATGCACTTAAATGAAAATTATTCTTGTGGCAGGCACAGACCATTGCCTTGAAAAGTAAATCCAATATATCAGCGTCAAAATTCATTGAAATAGAAAATTTGCATTACATATGTCACACCTCAAACCGCGATCAAACTATTGAGGATACGACACATTCTATCATATATTTATGATCTCTCATAAATACAAAAGACTGAATAATTACATGTCATCAAATCAAATCAACAAATCATAAAACAACCATAATATCATGCTCACTTAAGTTCATAAAATTCGGGTACATACAGAAAATTAAAAGTACATCTACGCAATGTTCATAATTCACACGAATCTCCATGATGAAATCAGCACGAGACTGGTAAACATCATAGAAGTAATTGATCACAAAAGCTTTTAACAAAATCTACAAACAACAATATCATATGAGTATGCCAATCAAGACCAGGGAGGCCGGCAACTTCTTGATAAATTTTAAAATCTGTGGCAGATTTAATTGCACCAGAAAGAAACAAATCCTGCAAAGATGTCGATGGTTAACGATCATAGAGCACATGTATATTTTAATTTAAAAGTTATTAAGCCAAAAGCAGTACTTTCCAGAAAACAAAAATAGAAACCTGTGCAGTGATTTTTCTTGATGGATACTTGCAGACTAAGGCAAAAATGTCAACATCTTAATAAGAGAAGTCTTATTTCAAATTAGACTGAGCGTTACTTAGCTAGTGATAACAGCAACATTTCTCATTTCTCATTTTAATAAGAGAAGTCTTATTTCAAATTAGACGCGTGCACATGAAACCACACCATTCATGTTAGACTGCTTCCAGTCAGCTCCTTCCAAAATCTCAAAAAGTGCATGTGCTATAGGAGGCTTCTCAAGTCTGTTTGGTATATCAATGTATGCAAATTGAATAAAGGTAACTTGAAGTAACATTTGGTTGAGGACCATGACTATTCACTGAAACAAAATAATTACAATAAAATTAAGACGGAACAGATGGAAACAAATGAAACATGATACTGGTATGAACTAGCCAATTTAACTACCCAAAAAATAAAAAGAATAATTGCAAATGCCAAGAAAAAGTGTCTACAAATTAGTAAATTACCTTCTTAAGCTGGTGGTATCTAGCAAATCTGCAACTCCACCTTTGAAAGGCCAAATTGGTTGAGAGAAAAGGCCATCAAAAGGGATTCCTCAGGTTTCAATAGGTACAGACATCTTGATATACTAAGCGAAACACTATGAGGGTGTTCGAAAACCATCCTTAAGAGGATTAAAATTTTAATCCTTGCTAAGGAGCACTTATTCAGTAAGATAGGAAGATTAAGAATGAAGACTTAGTACAACTAAAATATATAGCATAGTATGTAAAAACCTAAATACCCTCCAAATTTTTCTTGCCATCTAATCCAATTATTGTTTCCAACATATCACACACATTTTAGTGTGAATAATTGAAATTCTCTAATGTTAAGAGTTAATTCAGACGAATAATTGAAATTACCATATTTCAGTGTGATCTCTCTACACTGCTAAACTTTTTTGGTTGCTTGATTCTGGAAGCCTTGAATAGAGTTTTCCCAAATAAAACTTACAAAAAGAGGAAATGCAACCTTCTCATAAAGATCCGCTAACTTATTTAGGGGCAGCTTCCATTGATCCAGTTGGGGCAGAATGACATCTCATCTATCAATATCTATGTCAATTTTAAACGATTTAACGATTAGAAACATAATGAGAAACTCAATAATTCACTGAGGCATCTCAATTTGGACAACATTAGTAAACTAACCAACTACTGAGAATGGCATCTCATCTCAATTTGCAATATTTTTTCTTTTTCTTCTCTTTTTCTGAATAATTTATTTCCCTGCATTAAAAAAACAAGTGAGTAGCAATTGGAGGGTAATTTCAATAATTTTAAACTCTAAAAGAGTTTGAAGTGAAATCACCTCATCAAATACCATAATAAGTGTCACCAAGATAAGAATTGCCCCCACGCTGACACAAGCTTATCATGGAAAATTGGCAGATCCTGAAAGAAAGAAGAAAAATCAGGATTTAGTAAAGAAAGAAAGGTAAGTCAGAGATTAAGTAAAATCGTCCATCTCACTTAATTAATTCCAAAAAAAGCACATAATATCATGTTTGATTGGGACAGTGGGAATAACAATCAAAAGAATAGTTTGCTTATACCTTGTTGTTTAGATGGAGAGATTTTCTTACACCATTTGATGAGTCCCCTAAAAATAAAGAATGCAACATTTGATTTAGAACTCTATTGCTTGAACAATCGACGAAAAAGTACCAAAATTAATTACAGCCAAATACCACCCTTAGTTTGAATGCACGCGACAGGGAGACGAGAAGACGAGGAGGCGAGCAGCGTAAGAATAATTCAACTCACTGGGCAACTCAGCTCGGATCGGGTTTGGGATGAATAATTTCGAGTTAGGGACAGGAGAGGGGATTTGGCCGAGAGGAGTCTTTGCTGTGTGAGAGACCACGAGAGAGAGAGAGGACATGAGGGAGATTATTTTGGTACTTGGCGGGAGAGGAATTTAGGCGAGTGGTTTTGGCGTAAATTAGCGGGAAGAGGAAAAAAATTGGAGGCAGTGGCGGAAAGCGAAAGGGAGCGGATCGATGACATGGAAGACATGGAAGAGATCTAGACGTTGGTAAGAAATAGATTTGAGGATGTGAAATTACCGAGGTGATTTGGGTGCTGGGGACTTGAAGAAGATTTGGCGTAAGGGTACAATCAGAAAGAGAGGGAAATGAAATTTTTTTTTTTTATATCTAGAGGGAAATGAAAATTGATCGGGTCTGATAAGAATTTGGATCACCCAGGTACCTGATTCAAGGAAATTATAAATAGACGGCCCAGATTAATTTTTTTTACTTGGCACGAATCAAACGAACCCCCTGTGGTTTATGTAGGCACCAGATTGACTTTGGTCCGGATGGAATTAATCTGGTCCGTCCGTTTGTAATTTGATTAAGTCAAGTACCTGGGAAGATACATATTCGTCTGATAATCGTTGAATATTTGGCGAAGATTGAAAGAGAGGGATATAAAGGTTGGGACGAGAGGATTATGACCAGAGGGATCCGATGCATCATGAAACTATACAACAACAAAGGATAATTTTCTTCTTGACTGGCCAATTTATTTTTTACTTCCTTTTTTTATATAAAAAACTTACTACAAACTTACATAATATTATCATTAAAAACTAGACCGTGCATAAAAATATAATCGAAACTCATATCAAAATCGAATATTCAAACGATATAACTAGAATCGAAATTATAAACTGCTTTATGACAATAAAAATTATTCAAAATATAATGAATTCACATTCATAATTTAAGCATAGAAAAGGTTTTATTGTAATCTTGAGATATAACAATAATGACATTACGGTTCAATTTTATCGATCTTCAGATCAAGAACAAAATGAATTATAATTTTTACTATAAATTTGTCATACGTTTGTATATCTAATCTAAGTGATATATAAAATTTTGTGAATTATATATCTTTTCATTTCATTGATATGAAATATGTTTCTTCTTTTTTATTAGTAGTAACAAAAATATGCTTCTTCTTTTTCATTAGTAGTAACAAAATTATTACATCTTAGTTGGTCTTAAATAAAAAATAGTTGTTGAATGAATGCACCAAACCAACATTACAAGATTTTTTAACTCTCTAATTATTCTAAAAAAAAAAAAACTACAAAATAATTAAATGAATGTGTCAAATTGAATGAATCAACCATTTCTCACCAAATAAGATGGGTAGCGTATTAGTACCAAATTTAATATGATATGTCGATAAATTATAAGCATTTTTAAAACTATGGGTTATTGTTCGTTATGTGTTATAAAAGTTATCTTATTGTGATTACTTTTACATGTTATGTTTATAAATTTAATGTTATATGCATTTTTTCCATGAGTTTTATGTTTATTTTTAGAAGTGTTCAAAAAGATGCTCTTGGTCTTGAACCATAGAATTATATATGATGACAAACATAAATCTCTAAAATGTTCACAAACTTGGTTATTAGCATGAAACACTAATATACCATGATAAGTTTGTCATGTTGATTAAAGTACATTGTAGTTCTATAAACGTTGATAAAAGTTTATCGTTTAATAGCATGAGTATATGAAATGTTTCATATATTTCAAGATATAAGATGCATTTTTTTTCGCATGAGAAGTATATAATGTGATTAATATTAAAACTACTCATTCATTAATAGTAATGATAAAAATAGTAGTTATTTATATATAACTTGTGCGGGAGAAAGTTATATATGTTAGTGTTGTGATCTATAAGCTAATTATAGGATGACTGTTTTCTAAGTTTTGTTCGTGTAATTGGATGATTTGTTTATCATTTAATTCCTTGAGTATTTTATTACTTATATATCATTCAGGTTGAGGACTTGAAAGTGCGGAACTCTATAAATGAGTTAATAAATACTCTAAAGTGTTCCTAGTCTTAGTAATTAACGAGAAATATTAATTACCGGTATAAGATTAACATTTAGATTATATGATGATCATGTTCTGCAGATCATATGACAAAGGGTTGTCAATCTAATCAAATGAATACCTGATGGAGATCAGGAGATTGGACGTTACCAAAGTAAAACATTTAATATGGGAGTAGAACTAGGGTGTTCTTAAGCTCACCAAGTCTCTTTGTGATCTTAACTCAAAAATCCGTCGGAATGGCTTCAAGCGACGCATCCAAACCTTTGAAACCGATCTACTTCAAACTAATTTAATATTAAGGCAAGCGGTCAAAAAATGATAAAAAATGAACACATCAAAATTAACTTATAAACCATTTTTTTTTTTACCGCTTGACTTTATACTGAATTAATTCGAAAATTTATAAATTTGATGTATAAGCGCATCACTCGTGAAGTACATCGGTTTCAACGGTTTGGATGCATCGTTTGAAGCCAATTTAATAGATTTTTTAGTTAAGCTCACAAAGAAGTTTGGTGAGCTTAAGAACACCCAAGTTCTACTCTTAATATGTATTGTGTTTGTGTCATTAATATCAAATGTCTTAAAAAATCACATAAATTTTTGTAAATTCGAAGAATGAACGCGAATATTGATGTAGACTCTTGGTGTAGATTTATTTGCCAAGACGAAACTTGAGTTGGTAATATCATATTTATCCTTCAAAATCATAAAAACTTGAAGGTCTTTCACCCCGGCAACGTAAAGTTGTATATTTTCTAAACAAATGCAATGTCCAGCTAGATCTTACAGATCATACAAAAAAGGTCCCGAAAGACTCAACATTATAAGGAACTTCATCAATTGATAAATTTTTTAAAACAACAATTTTAATAACATTTTAAAATCAAGCATAATTTGTTTTAACACAACCATTTTAGCAATTTTATAATTTCAGGAGGACTTAATAAAATTATATAATTAGAGTAGCCATCACTCATGTGAAAATGAAAGATCCACGAATATTGACACATTTTAGAAGGAGCAAATAACAATAAAATTCTATAAAATTAAACAATTATCCGTTTTCAATTTCCTGCTCCAGTCGTGTGCGATTTGTGTCCAAACCGCATGGAAATGTTGTTTAATAAGAATGCTTCGTTTCCCCCCCTGAAATCACTAAATTCTATGCAAAATCACTAAAAATCCTCCCAAAAGAATGTGCAACAGATCAAAAACTAAAATAATTTTTGTTTTTGTTTCTTTTTTTTATTTCTGATTAAATAATGAGTATCATTCTATTAGTCACTCCTTATAAAAAACAAGATATGTATTGTGAATTTTTAAGAAACTTTCTAAACATTTCTCTTAAAAAAGGTAAAAAAAAATTCTCGAAATGAAAAAAGAAAATAGATTTAAGAAATTCAATCTAAAACACGGAATAACATGACTTTTCCAATCGATAAAACAATAATCAAATTACAGCTTTATTATAGACGATTCTAGTGCTATTAAGATCCATTTAAATGATGCAATTATGTGAGTAAATTTTTCTGACATTGAAGATGTGTTACTATTGCATACTAGTCCTTATAGATGTTCAATATACGTACAAAGCATATGCAATTCATTTAAAAGCAATTTGCAAGTTTAATATTACTAATCAATTAAATGTAAGAAAACATCATTAATAATTAGAAAAAAGGAAAATGACATGAAATATGCAAATAGGCCCTTTACAGTTATTATATTTGATGTAGATCTAAATGATGAAAACTGACAACAATATGTAAAATTTACGAATGGAACCCTTATATTTTTACTATTATCATATCCTATTAACTAATGGATATAATCTACACAAGTGAAACTAGAAACAACAAGCATAGTATTAAAGTATAATGGACCTGGACTTCAGCTCCCTTTATTTTTTTTATCTAATCTGAACATAAAAATGAGAGATAAAAGAAAAAAAAAATGGTATCAGCTTTTCTGCATGAGTAGACCAATCATCAGAAAAAAAAATGGTATCAGCTTTTCACACTGCTAGACAAGATTTCTGAACAAAACCAAACAGTTCAATTTGTGCCCAACCTCTTGCTTCCAACTCCTGGACCTGAAAAAACACACACAAAAAAAAAAATAGTTTTGTTTTTCTGGATATAGGAGCCTCAAGACAGAAGCAGCATTTGAATATGAGCACTGTAAAATCTATAATATATTATCACGCGCAATATACATTTTTCTTAGCAAAAACATAACATATTAGAGAAAAAGCACATACCATCAACAAGATTACCACCCAAAGCAAGTAGGATGCAAGGAATCATAGCCTCCCTGAATTTCACCAAGAGAAAAATAAATAAACAAAAGCTACAGTACAATTATAAGAAGACACCAGTCTTATGTTCACCTTATATACTACACAAATATAGGTCCAAGATTAAATTATTATTTTTTTAGAATCTCCCTATTATTTGATATCAAATTTAGATTTTTTTTAAATCACCCTGTAATATTACCATCTCTATCTCATGAAGTGAATGCTTTAATAAGACAACCTTAACCGTGTCAACTAGAGGAAATACAATCAATTAGAACAAATTTCAAGCCACAGACTCATAATTTGAATAACAATAATTTTCTTCGTTGCTGATGTGCTAATTGAAAAAAGAAGTTAAAAAAAGAGAGAGAACATACCTTTTAAAAAGCACCCAGACAACCAAGGCACCATGCAACTGTTGCATATGGATTGAAATTTGGTATGAATTAGAGTGGAAATTACGAGTTTTGAAGAGGTTTCAAGCACAATCAGTTCGACCAATCGCTTCCAGCTGCATTAAGGTTTAATTATGATTTTAGGGCATTCGGATAATGCATACTTAGTTGTCAAATGTTTTAGAGGGGTTTTGCATATGGCATAACTGATACTTGTACTGGTTGGTCCATGGAATTTGCTATAAATTCATTCCATCTTTTTCATGTTACAAAGTTAGAGAGATATTTAGTTAAGTTTACATAGAGTTTTCCCAACAAAAATCATAAAAAACCCAATAAAAAGCAAAATACTAATTGTCACACATCAATGCACTTGAAAACTATTCAGTCTCGTAATTAATTACCGAGAAATAGTGTGCCAATACTAGTACTGATAAGTTCTAAAACTAGCATACCAGTGCCACTTGAATTCCTGATGTGTGGTTTAATATTTTCTGTTGTGGCATGCAAATTTGAGGGATTCACCATCTGATTGATTCCTAAAATATAGAGGATCCAAGAAAAAAAAAAGAGAATATCATAAATAAAGAGCAACTTAACAACCAGCTAGATGTTGACTGCAAAACCAAATCCAATCAGCTTTGAAAAAACCTCTATATTCAGTCACCACTCACCGACAACCATGTGGAAACCTATTAAACGTAATATTTCCATTCAATTGCTGAAAAAATCAATCTCTCCTCTATTCACCAATCACGTAACACTAGATGCTTGGTACTTCACAGAAAGTATTATCTAATTGTTTGAAAGAATTTACCTTAATTGAAGGATGACGGAGAGATGATGGAGAAGAAGATATGAGGACAAGATTGTACGTTCTGTCACTATCTGCGGTGGGGGCATAGGACAAGGGAGGCAGCGAGGTGCGACAGAGATGGAATTGAGCTAGGGTTTTGGATTGATAAAGAGACGGAGACGGACCCGCCGAGTCGGGGGAAATCTGTGATGACGATGGATTTATCTACCAGAGGCGCCGCCACGCTGGAGATCAAGCCTCCGTTGTGTCTGGCGGAGGAGGGGGAGAGGTTAGTGGCTGACGGAGGAGTGAGGAAGAAGAATTTTCGGTTTAATAGATACAGGGGAGAGTTCAAGGGGGCCACGGAGGTTAAGAGGAATGAAGTGAGGGGTTGCGGCCCTTGCGCCTGGAAGAGAGGAGAAAGGAGAGACGACAGACAAAGGGAGGAGGCGAAGAAGCAGGAAACAGAACTGGACGTTTCGCTGTTAAAAATGACTATATTATCCTTCCGACAAAATATTCCGTTAATTTTAACAGAGATTATTTAATATTAAGAAATATCAGAACCGTTTGATCATAAATAAATGAACGGTCCAAAATATTTGGTATGCACAGAAGCATTTGCCTTACATTTAACATCAATTTGCAATTAATGTGACTGGCACTATTTGTGTATCATGAACATAAAAAATTAATGAAATTTAATGATTTTTTTTAAATTTTTTTTGCCGTTTATTAGACAACTTGATATTCTCAATTGTTCATATTTAATTTTTTTTTTTTGAAAAAAGGCGGCAAGGCCCGTTTCATTTCGAAACTATTTTAAAGTTACATAACCTAATTATAGCAAAATATAGTTAATAATCATGGGAAACAAACCCACCTGCAAACACACAACCAACAACTCCAGCAAGTATATCAAAAGCAAAACAGAAGAGAGAGAACAAACAAAACATCACACATAAACACAGTAGGAGAAGAGTAGAATGAGTTATGGGGAAGAGTTGTCAGTCTCCTCAGAGGCAGTGGAGATTTGAAGGGTCGTAGCAGAAGGGATAGCTTGCATAGGGATGAGGTTGATATCTGGAGGAAGCCATTGACTCACAGCTGCATCATCTTCACCAAGACTTGTCCAGTAAACAATAGAAGAAATTATCGAAAGTATAATAGTTTTCCCTGAGGAGCATTGTTTCTGCTCAAAACAGATTAAATTGCGTTGTTTCCAAATGCACCAAGCCAGTGCGCTAAACGCCACCAGGAAATATTGTTGGGATTGGTGAGGCAAACTATAGGCAAAATTCATAATATCATCAACAGAATGCCAAGAGCTAAAATAGAGTTGACTTTGGCCTAATCAAAACCAGATTTGTCGCACAAAAGAACATTGGAAAACAAGTGATCAACAGTTTCAAGATGTTGACAAAAATGGCATGATGTAGAGCCTGTCTAGCCTTTCTCAAGCAAATTATCTTTAGTGAGAATTTTATCTTGTGTAAGGAGCCACATAAAGACTTTAACTTTTGGAGGCAGTTTAGAATCCCACCAAAGCATGTAATGAGTAGGTTGGACTTCTTTAAAAGAAAGGAAGGTATATAAAAATTTAACAGTAAATTGCCCAGTAGACTCTCTTATCCATCGTAATGAACCATGAGGTTGAGAGGGAGAAAAGTTAAGAATGAGGGAAGTAATTCTTCCCAATCTCTAGCATCAACACCCGTGGGGGTCCTGCGAAAAGAGATGATATGTCCCTGTGTGAGTAGTACCTCCTGAAGGCCTATATTAGGGTTGGTACACAATTGATAGAGATAGTGATAGTAAAGAGATAAGGGGCAATCCCCAAACCACACATCTGACCAAAATTTGACAGTAGTGTTAAAACCCGGTGTAATTGTAAGGCTAAAGTCCAATAAACGATGCAAAAACTGAACACTATTCCAAAAGTGTGAAGGAGGAAGATGGAAAGAAGAATAATTAAGAAGGAGAGCTGATTTTCAAAAACCCTGGAAACTAGGATTTTTAAGTTTCCAAAACCATTTAGTGAGAAGAGCAATATTCATATGATCAATGTTCAAGATACCCATACCACCTGTTGTTTGGTTATGCAAATGATATGCCAGTTGAGTAAAGCATATCGTTTTTTATTAGCACCATATATATACCCCTGCCACAGAAATTTACGTCTAAGAACATCAATTTTTTGTAAAACTGTGGTTGGGACCCGAAAGAGCATATAAAGGGACCGAAGAAAGGGCAGAATAGGATTATCTAAATTGCAGAGGAATGTTCAATATATATATGGTCACTAATAGGATTATCTAAATTGCTTGAATTTGGTAATAGTTTTTTGTAACCAATCTAAAAGGCCTGTATTAGTGACAACCAGTCAAGTTTCTCTTGCGCTATTAACTTCGTAATTAGTGACAGCACTTTCACTTTTAAGATTAATATAATTTGACGACGATTTCATTGTCCCATTTTTCTATTTATATAAATATATACTTAATTGCAGAGGAATGTTCAATCTCAGTTCTTTATACCAAATGATATTCCTTATTGTAAGCCATGTCCCATTACTGGGATAGCACCTAGTATTTGAAATTTGAAAAGCAGGTCTGACGATATCATGCATATAATGTTATTATGCGTCACTAATAAGATATGATATGAGATATGATCTCTTTTATTTCTATATTTTCCAGAAACTTATGAAAGAAACCTTTCTGAGCCAAAAGGAAAAATAACCACTGAAGATGGTCTCTAGCTTTTTTTCGATTATATTCTTTCTATTATTGTGATATTTGCAGAAACTATTTATGAAGGTCATGAGATATTAATTTTCCACATATTTGTAAACCTAGATAACAAAATGCTGCAGAAAACAATTTTCAGTTAAAAATAAGACTACAATACAAGAAATGTGAATCAATTTAAACATGAATTAATTGCATAACTTGGCCATCACAATTACAATATCTTGGCTAGCTATTTACTGGACCTATGATTAAATAAAAGCAAATTATTAGCTGGTTAATTCTTCTGTAGTGTTTGCCCATTCCCAATACAAATACTTGTCATCTTTCAAAAATCAAACAACACTTCAAAGGATAATTAATGTTTTTTTCAAACCTTGACACTGAGATTAATATTTATATATGTTGCTGTATTCCTTCTGACCGGCCGTTTGGGTCAGATTTAAAATATAAATTAGTGGAACAAAAGTAAACAGAGATGTTGGATTAAAATAAATCAATGCTTTCTTTCTACAAAGATCGAGGCCCGTGCTCTATATATAGAGCATGTAAACTCTTCTCTTCCATCACCTCAAGGAGCTCCTCCTCTACCATAGTTAACAAAGTTTAAACAAGCCAAGTTAACTATGTTGAGCCGGGCAACCATTATTACTCTACTCGTGTTTGGTCTCATCAGTTCCTGCTATGGTGAGGTGAAAGTAGGCTATTACAAAGGCAAATGCGGGGCCAAAGATGTCGAGTCTATTATCAAGGGTATCGTCAATGCCCGCTTTGCATACGACCCAGATATCGTTGCATTCCTCCTACGCCTCCAGTTCCATGATTGCTTGGGAGATAAGGTTAAATATCAACCGCCTTGGTTTTACATACATAGTTTAGTTTAAACAATATTTTCACAGCTTTTACCAAGTCATCCTTCAAAATCTTGTTTTGGATTTATGAGCAAATATCTGTGTAAGAAATATCGATAACCCAAATACAGCATTGTGATGCATCACTGCTGTTGCGGGGCCCGAACAGTGAGCAAACCGCCGTCCCGAACTTCACTGTTAAAGGCTATGACTTGGTTGATACCATCAAGGCAGCATTAGAGCAGGCATGCCCAGGTGTGGTCTCTTGTTCTGACATCATTGCAGCTGCTACTCGAGATGCAGTTGTCGCGGTATGTTAAACTTAAAAGCTTTGGTGCATCTACTTTATACCAATTATATTACTGGGGAGATCTTCTAGTTAACAACGACTATATTTTATGTTGCCTAATTTTTTTTTTCTTCTCATTTCTTATTTTTATCAATAAATATTAGGCTAAAGGAAAGTACTTTGAGGTACCACTGGGAAGAAAGGATGGCCTGGTTGGACTTGCATCTATTGTTCATCTACCAGCACCAGATATCTCTGTTCCTGATACACTTGCATATTATGGAAAGTATGGCTTCAGCCCCTTTGAAACAGTTGTTTTGCTAGGTAACTAATCGTTAAATTTAAAAAAAAAAAAAAAAATTGAAAACGAAAACTGTTAACGAATATATATTAAAGGGTAAAGAAACTCATTAATTACATAGTTGACATCTTCATTTCTTATTTTTAGGTGGGCACACAGTTGGAGTGACGCACTGCAATGTCATCAACGACAGGCTGTACAACTACAAGGGCACTAATAAGCCCGACCCAAGCTTGAATGGCTTCTATGTTTTTTTCATCAGCAGCTTTATTTGCCAAAATAACCCCTCGACCGACACCAATGTTGTCTTCTTAGACGGTCCTGACAGCGTACGCACAGTTGACAACTTGTTTTACAAGAAGCTGCTCGAAGGCAAGGGTGTTCTCCCGATCGATAACGCATTGGCGTTCGATTCAAGTACCTCTTCATATGTTAAGGCCTTGGCTGGCAATAATGATTACTTCTTGGACAACTTCGGCAAGGTGTTGGTAAAGATGGGCTTGCTCGGTGTGTATACCGGAAACCAGGGTGAAATCAGAAAAGTATGCTACAAAACAAACTAAGTCTCCATCATCAATTTATCTCTTCCTCATCTTTTAAAGACCCTTTTTTTTGTTGTTCGATCATGTTTTGATTATGCATTCTTTGTATGTGTGGTGTTCTTTCATTTTTTTATATATGTAACTTTTAATTTCCATGAAATTTTATCTCGGGATTATATCTTTGCTCGAGTAATCATGCATGTAATGTATGGGATCTTTCGGAAAATATTGAGTTGTGTTAATAAATTTATGAAAATTTCAATTGAGTATTAATTGTAGTCAAATTTATGAAAATTTCAATTGAATATTTATGAGTCGGGTCCACAAAATTAAACTTCACCTGCTTTGTTCTCTATCTTGCGGATATTTACGGGCTCAAATTTTCTTCTCTAGCCCGTTTTTTCTTACCGGCCCGTTATTATTTTAGCATTAAATTGGCGTTAGGATTCTTTTTAATTTTTTTCCCAACTTTTTTCTTACTCATTTTGACAATAAAAATATTAATTTCACTCGAATAGTTGTAAATCATTACATTGTACAAACTATTCAGGATGATCTCACAATTGGTATTATTTAATTAGCAATTTTATACTTTGACCCTTGTAAACAAAATTATTACCAAAAATCTCAGTATATTATGATTCTAATTTTTAATGTATATATAGTCATTTCAAATTTTAGATCTTACTAAATTAAATTTCAAAATATTTGTCTTGTATTTATGAGAAAATAACTTAACTGTGATTGATCTTCAATTCTATGGTTATAATATTATGATATTTGTTTTATAGTTGGGCTAAGGTGCTTTATAAAAGCATGGACCGCCTCTTGTGCTTCACGCCCTTCTATGCTATTTTCAAGGCCCAAAGAGGATCCAAAACTGCTTAATGTTCTTCATATATGTGTTTGGAGATTAAATTTTACTATTTTTTATAATTTTTGAAAAAAAAAAACTTTATGGACCGGAATTTTTTGAAAAAACAATAATTTCAAAAATTATAATAAAATAACAAAATATTTCCAAAAAAATATAAAATTTAGTCTCCAAGCACATTTTAATATGGAAATCATCCTGAGCGGTTTATCAATTATTTTAATTTTTTAAAATAAAGATAAAAACGTAAAGCAGAAGAGGGCCTATGTTTTATAAAATACGGCAGCCCACCCTTTTCTTTTAGACGAACGAAAAAAGTATATAAGAATATAAATTTTCCAACACATTATTTTTTTTCCTAAGATGAACTCAAATAAGGATCCGTATCCTCTCAGGTATCTGACTCAAGCAAATTGAAACGGACAGTCCAGATTAATTCTATCTGGTCCAAACTCAATCCGGTGCCTATGAAGGCTGTAGGGGGGTTTGTTTTGAGATTCGTGTCATGTTAAAAGAACCATCCGATCATAATTTGCTTGAGTCAGGTAACCTGAGGTGATGTGAATTCCTCAAACAGTGCATTACCTCATAGGATCCGGACTCCATTATCCCTTGATCCAAGCACATCATGTGCCAAGTTGAATGCAATTAAGATAGCACTACGTGCAATTGATGAGCTCTTAATTATTAAGACTAATAATTTCACTAAGTATCACTATTCAAAAGACCCTCAAATTAACTATTCTCTAGTCAAAATGACATTTAGAAACAATTATTCAGAAATTAAATAACCTTACATAAAATTTCAGGAAAGACTTGAGAAAATTTGAAAGTACACTAATTAACCAAGTACAAATTGCATCCTTCTAAATGCCACATAATATCTAATCTTCCATTTATTATATTCAGGGTTGAAGTCAGAAAATAAAATAAGGTGGAAGAAAATTTTCAAAATAAAACATAATTGTGTAATTATTTTAGATATCATACAAGCATATTTTTTTTTGTATTTTTTATGAAAACACAAGGCAAAAAAAGTATATTTTGAAAAGAAAAAAAAAATTAATCAAGAGTATACAAATACCTCCCCTAAACCCTATTGGCTCTGCTCCTGAGTCCTGATGATACTTGATCATAATTTGTTGGATCAAACGCGGTTACATATTTTACTATATGCATTAAAAAATGAACTTTAGATATCTAAACGTGATGGCGAGTGGAAACTAGAAACACACAAATTTGAATTTGAAAAGGATCTGCTGGCGGGGTCAACTCAAATTTTGGACCAGTTTAGATACTTTGCTTAACATATAGTAAGAATAAATATATTTCAGCCTCTTACTAACGAGAACAGAGTAGGTCCGATGCCCATCGGACCTACTTTTAGGTTCAACGAGCATGATGACCGTCCGATCTAATTTAAGATTTGTGCGCACGAAAATTGAAACAGACACGCACAAAGTTTAAAGCATTCTGCACGAATCTTAAAGCAAATCGACGATGATTAAATCCATTGAACCAAAGTAGGTCCGATGCCCATCGGACCTACTCTCAAGTGCTTACTAACAGAGATTGTGAAATATAAAGAACCAGCCTATATGGCAAAAGCAATGCATACTCTCCGTGTGAAAAATAACATGTTTGAAATTATGATAGAAATCCCTAATTGACCTTTAAGAAAAAAAAAAAATAACATCATAGAATACCAAAAAAAAAAACATAGTAAAGACATAATAGATATGATGTTTATGTCATGTCAATAACAAGTAACATGTATGATGTCTATGTGTTAGTGTACTTTCATGTAATCAAATTTGATGTATATTTTCGCATTCGTTAAATATTTTGAAATTGGCGATAGTTGATTTCATATACATTGAGTGAATCAAAAATTTATAGAAGTATGTATTAAACATCATTCATAAATTATGAAACGATACTTAATTTCACTAAGTATCACTATTGTTCGCACAAAAGTGTATCACAAAGTTTCACTACAGCAAGCTGTAGCTTTTAACCTTGATTTAACTTCCGACTAAGATTGCAAGTGCACAATCCTGTCGTATAGTCAAGTCAGGTATCGATCCACAGGACGGTTCAAAATCAAATCTGAAACTCTACTTAAATCAATTAGGTACTAGAAGTTGGAAAATGTTGGTTTGTTTGTTTAAATTCCTAATTTCAATCAATAACAGAAATAATTAATATAACAGAAAGTAAAAGTTTGGTTTTTATCAAATAGAGAAAAGCGTTTCCAGGGTTTTCGATTTCATTGTCAACCTTGCCTCTCGGTACTCACACGACCCGCGTACTTTCATACGCGACCCGCATGGAACACGCGACCCGCGTACTCTCATACGCGGCCCGCGTGGACCTCGAGTGAATGTAGCAGTTGTCTGTTTTTGCGTTGTTCTTTAGTGTAAGGATTCATTGACCGAACCTAATGTTCCTAAACCTCAACTCTCGTTTGTTGGCTTAATAAACCTGGTATCGGAAATACAATTTCACCTTCTTAGGTTTTTAATCTAAGTTAATTGTCTGGTTTACTAAAGGTAACCACTACCTCTCGATAAGTGGAAAAGTTCACCTCTCGGTTACTTTTTGGTCTCGCCTCGCGGCTCGTAAACCTACCTCAAATACTAAGTTTGGTTGAAAGAAACATCAAGGCCAAATTACAAGAAAGATGCTATAGACATCTAACAGTAGACAATCAAGAATTATTCAATCAACTTCAACAAAGCAATTAAAATACTACTCAAACAATTAAACACTAGCATTCAATCACAAATTCAAACAACATGCATACAAAACAAAGTATCAAACTACATCGTAACCCTAGAAACTAAGAAAACTACTCACACATAGTCAAAGAACAAATAACACAAATAAAGATAAAGGAGTTCCTAGAAAAACTAGAAGAACGATGAAGATTCATCGCAAAACTCTCGTTCAGCTCCTCTCTTCTTCGTCTCCAAGCCAGCCGTCTCTCCTAACCCTAGGAATTGTCCCTCAGATACAGAATGCCCTCTCAGGTGCAAGAAATCCCCTCTTATAGCTTTTCTGGCCGACATTTCTTCAATTAGCCTCTGTTTCCAATTCTGCTTCTGTTTCCGGAAAAGTCTGACGCGACCCGCGTGGGATCTGACGCAGCCAGCATGCCTTTGGCTCAGATTGTAGATCTTCTCGCAAGCTTTCCGAAAAGTGGTCAGACGCTCAAAACAGAGTTACGAGTCAAAAGTTATGACTGTTTTAAGTTCGGGTGCTGAAATTTCAGGGTCTAACGCTACCCGCGTGGGATCTGACGCCGCCCGCGTGTAGGGTTCCAGAACTCACAATTTTCCCTGATTTCGCTCATTTTCTGCAAAGTAAGAATGAAAACGCAGCAGTACCACATTCTATAGATATTCAATAGATATTCAATGTAAAAGACACGATTTGGTGGTTTAAAACACAGATTTTGGTACAGAAATTGGTCGGATTTATAGGTCAAATAATGAGACATCAAATTCCCCCAAGCTTAAATCTTGCTTGTCCTCAAGCAAAGATCCATACTTAGGTACCGGGTTGGACTCTAATCTTACCTAAATGCAAATTAAGTTCCTAAATGTGAAAATTTACATGAGTTGCTTTAATCAGGAACCTTGAGAATCCTTTTGGTATAATTTGGATTTTCCTTGATCAATTTTGATTCACCGCACAAATTAACTAATCAAACTAATTACCCGAATTGATCAATATTTCATTCTTTCACTGAATCTATGCCCTCATTTGTGGTGATTTTTCCCCTTTTAACCCCCCCAAGCTTGGGACAAGCTTAGGTTAGAAAGTCGCGGATTTCATGTGTTGATATATGCAAGAGTTTTTGAAAGTTTTCGAGCTCAAAGGCATTCCGCCGGATTGTGCCAGTACTCTTTTTTTTCTAAATTTGGGAGATGAGCTCAAAGGCACCCCATAGGACTTATTGCCAGTACTCTTATTTTCTCCATCTTTTCATTTGTTTCATTTTTTTTTATTTGCATATATCATGAATACACACATCCAATGGTATTCATCATACCAATGGATATCGCAATCTTTCTTTTTGTTTAAAATACCAATTCTCTAATTTAAAAGGCACAGTTCAGTTTCAAAAAGCTTTTTCAATACAATTCAAGCTTTCATCTTTTCAATTTCTCAAAACATCCCTTCCTAATCAGTTCTTTTATCAATTGTGGGGTTATTTCCAATTCTCAAGGTAATTCAAATCACAACCGAAAGTTTCCAAACAAGTCCCTAATCCTAGCAATCACACAAATTTATCACCTAAAAATACAAAAAATTTGAAAAATAAACATGTCTAAATGCAGATACAGTTTTCTTCTATTCTACCCCCCCCCCAGCTTGAATGAAGCATTGTCCTCAATGCTTGAATTTACACAAGGAAAAAGTAAATAGAAGAAAATATGGAAACTTATTAGATGGTGAGCGAGGGATGAGGCGAGGGCGCCTCACTGGTTGGTGGTTGGTGGATCGGGTGGCACTGGGGGAAGCACCCACTTCTGAGGTACACGGACCACACGATCAAACTCTTGCATCAGGAGAATCCACAAGATCTCTTTTGGGTCCTTGATTGAGCACCCGATCGCGCCTTTGTGAGCTTTCAGTTTCTCCAAGAGCGTAGCAGTCCGATCAGGTTTAAGATCTGCACTTATGATCACAGGACAAAATTTATCTGGGTCCAAAAACTCATACCTGAGGTTAGCTGGCAGAGGCTTGAGCTCAGGGGTCGGCTGCTCTGTCTGGGCTGTTGCACGGTCCGTGTGAGATATGTCCGGTCCGTGTGAGGTTCCCGTGTGAGCTTCGTGTGCCCCGCGTGCCATCTCCAGCTCCTCTGTCTGTGGTGCATGGTCCATGCAGGATGCATGCGGTCCGTGTGTCAGTTCCCCCAGGTTGTCTGCCTCCTTTGACGCTGCCCGCGTGTCAGTTATGCCATGGTGTGCCCATCATAAAAAGTTTGAATTAACAACCAGTCAGGTATGCCATGGTGTGGACAAGAATATTGTAACTCCCTAAACCTTTCCCATGCTTCGTTCAGGGGTTCATCAGACCTTTGCCTAAAGCTGGTCAGTTGGGTCCTTACCTTGGCAGTTCTTTTATGTGGGAAGAACCTAGTCAAAAATGAGTTGGACAATTCCCTCCAGTTGGTAATAAAATCCCTTGGTAGTGACCCTAACCACTTTTTGGCCTCATCCCTAAGAGTGAAAGGAAACAAAGCAAGTCTGGTATAGTCATTAGTTGCGCCATTTGTTCTAATGGTAGTGCAACATTCAAGAAAGGTTTGGAGGTGAGCATGTGGATCCTCATGATCCAACCCATGGAAAGTGTTTTGCTGCACAATGTTAACAACGCCCGGATTGAAGTTCGGTTGTTGCCCTGCAATTTGCGGCAGTCTGATTGCTCCTCTCACGTCTCCAGCCCTAGGCACATTGAACTCTCGCAATGTCCTCGGCACGATGTCCTCCTGGTACTCATCATCAGTCAGATTCTCGTCCCGTCCCTCGACTCCGTTGTTGCTCATTGTTGCTCTGCTGGAATGTCCCTGTCTATCTGGGTCAGTTTGCACGGACCGCGTGTCTTTTATGCGGGTCGCGTGAGGAGGTGTTCCAGCTGGGGCTGAGTGCATAGATCTTGTGTCGGTTTCGAGAAGAGGTACGCGGTCCGCGTGCAATTCTATGCGGGTCGCGTCGGGTATCGGTCCTCTGCTCCTAAGATGGTAATCGCCCGTAGGAGGTGGTATGAAAGCCAGTGTGTTCCTGAAAGAGGGAAAAATAAAAGAAAAGATACAAATTAAAATCTAGATTAACCAAAATAAGCAAAAATCCAGAAAAGATAAATGATGCCGTCCCCGGCAACGGCGCCAAAAACTTGTTCGCACAAAAGTGTATCACAAAGTTTCACTACAGCAAGCTGTAGCTTTTAACCTTGATTTAACTTCCGACTAAGATTGCAAGTGCACAATCCTGTCGTATAGTCTAGTCAGGTATCGATCCACAGGACGGTTCAAAATCAAATCTGGAACTCTACTTAAATCAATTAGGTACTAGAAGTTGGAAAATGTTGGTTTGTTTGTTTAATTTCCTAAATTCAATCAATGACAGAAATAATTAAATTGACAGAAAGTAAAAGTTTGGTTTTTATCAAATAGAGAAAAGCGTTTCCAGGGTTTTCGATTTCATTATCAACTCTGCCTCTCGGTATCCATACGACCCGCGTACTTTCATACGCAACTCGCATAGAACACGCGACCCGCGTACTCTCATACGCGGCCCGCGTGGACCTCGAGTGAATGTAGCAGTTGCCTGTTTTTGCGTTGTTCTTTAGTGTAAGGATTCATTGACCGAACCTAATGTTTCTAAACCTCAACTCTCGTTTGTTGGCTTAATAAACCTGGTAACGGAAATGCAATTTCACCTTCTTAGGTTTTTATTCTAAGTTAATTGTCTGGTTTACTAAAGGTAACCACTACCTCTCGATAAGTGGAAAAGTTCACCTCTCGGTTACTTTTTGGTCTCGCCTCGCGGCTCGTAAACCTACCTCAAATACTAAGTTTGGTTGAGAGAAACATCAGGGCCAAATTACAAGAAAGATGCTATAGACATCTAACAATAGACAATCAAGAATCATTCAATCAACTTCAACAAAGCAATTAAAATACTACTCAAACAATTAAACACTAACATTCAACACAGATTCAAACAACATGCATACAAAACAAAGTATCAAACTACATCGTAACCCTAGAAACTAAGAAAACTACTCATACATAGTCAAAGAACAAATAAAACAAATAAAGATAAAGGAGTTTGCTCGTGCCAAAAGTGGTGAACAAAGTTTCACTACAGACGGATCTGTAGAGTTTAAACCTTGTAAACCCTCGACTCGGATCGCAAGTGCACGATCCTGTCGTGAAGTTTAGTCGGGTGTCGATCCACAGGGACGACTCACTTTCTAAATTTTACTCTTCCTAATTAAGTACTAGAAGTGTAAAGGTTGTGTTTGTTTGACTATTCCTAAGTTTTGTAATGAATGTATGAACAAATGAAATGAACAATTTTATGAACAAGTGTAATGGACAATTGTATGAACAGAAATGAAATCAATTAAATGTTTGTGTTTTGTACTATTGTATAAAAGGGCGTTTCAAGGGTTTCAGATTTCATCTTCAACTTTGCTGCTCTGGACCTGCCACGCGACCCGCATACTCTCATATGCGACCCTTGTGACGCGTCCCGCATGCTCTCGCATGCGACCCGCGTGGCCCTAAGCACTCTGGACCTTTCACGCGACTCGCGCACTTTCGTACGCGACCCTTGTGATGCGACCCGCGTGCTCTCGCACGCGACCCGCATGGCCCCTTGAGCTGAGTCTGCACATGTCAGAAACTGGTTGTTTAAGTCGTGTAAGGCTAGATTGACCGTACCTAATGTCACTAAACCTCAACTCTCGTGTGTTGGCTTAGCAGACCTGGTTTGGAAATGCAATTTCACCTTCCTAGGTTTAATCAAGCTGTTTGATCTAAACCTAAGTTCTCAGTTCTGTTTACTAAAGGTATCCACAAACTAAACAAGTGGAAATTTCACCTCTCGGCTATTATTGACCTAACCTTTCGGTTCTCAGACCTACCTTAAATACTTAACCTAATTTGCAAGAAACATCAAACCTTATTACAAGAAGAAATACCAAAGGCATTCAACAATAGACAATCAAGAATCAAACAATTTAGATCAAGCAATCACAAATAATACAAGAATCAAAGAAACACGAAATAACAATAAGAATCAATCCATGTGCATAATCAAACAAAGTATCAGACTACAATCCAAACCCTCGAAACTAAAAGACTACTCAGACATGAGCAAAATCAAAGTAAAGAGAGATAGAGGATGCAAATCATAGTGAGAGAAGGAGTAGTGAAGAGGATCGAAGCTTCAGGATTCTTCTTCTCCAAATCGACTCCTCCTCAGCTCCAGATCGGCACCTCTCCTCTTCAGATCGCCTCAGGCGCCAAGCCCTCTCTTCAAAATCGGATCGGATCTGTTTTCTGGAGAAAAGTGTTGGATCCCCTTTCCTGCGCAGGGCCCTCTGTATATATAGACCTTCTTAACGGGCTGCAAACGGGCCTGGCGCAGTTAAGTCGACGCGACCCGCATGAGATGGCACGCGACCCGCGTCAGGTGGAAATACTGTGCGCAATGAGGGTCGCGTCTGGGTTGCGATGCGACCCGCGTCAGGTGGGACGCGACTCGCGTGGGGGAAGTCAGAACTCTGCCTGTTTTCGCCTATTTCCTGCAAATCAACCACAAACTGCAGCAGTACCATATTCTATTGATTTTCAATGTAAACTATGCAATTTAGTGGTCAAAAACATAAGGTCTGGTCTGAAAATAGGTCGAAATAATAGATCAAATATAAAGACATCAAACTCCCCCAAGCTTATCCTTTGCTTGTCCTCAAGCAAATCTGTACTTTCAAACCGGGTTTGGAATCTAAATGCAAGCTAAATGCCTAAAATGTGAAAATTTACTCGATTGCTTCAATAAAGAAACTCAAGAAACTTTTTGCTATGATTTGGACTCACCTTGGTCAATTTTGATTCACCCCACGAATTGATTAACAAAACCTCAAACTCTAAATGTTTCAAAACTTGCAAAGCTGTTTACTTGAATTTATCGAATTATCATTCTTTCACTAAACTATGCCTTCGTTTGTAGAGATTTTCCCTTTTTTGGCACCCCTAAGCTTGAATCAAGCTTAGGTCAGAAAGTTGCGGACTTCGTGTGTTGATATGTGCAAAACTTTTATTCTTTCATTTCTAATTTGGGAGACGAGCTCAAAGGCGTCCATTCAAGACTTATTGCCAGTACTCTTATGTTCTCCGTCTTTTCATTTCTTTTTATTTTCTTTTTCTCTTTTGTTTTCTTATTTTCTCTCTTTTTTATTTGCACATACCATGAATACACACATCCACTAGCGTTCATTCACACCAACGGATATCCCAACCTTTCTTTATTTGAAATCCCTATTTCCATTATTTGAAAGGCATAATTCGGTTTCTAAATTCTATCTCGACATTCAAGTTTCCAACTTTACAAATCTCAAACCATTTGTTCCTAATCATTTTTGTTTGGTCAATTATGGGGTTAGTTCGAATTGTCCAAGGTCATCCCAATCATATAAAAATTTTCAAATGGGTCCCAAAGTGAAACAATTAAGCAAATTTTTCACCTAACAATGCGAAGAAAAGTAAACATGACCTAAGTACAGTCAAAGTAGATCCTAAATCATAAAAGTAAATCCTAAGACACAAAAGTCTCCCCCCCAAGCTTAGCCTGAGCATTGTCCTCAATGCTTCAAGACTGAAAGATAAAGAAAAGTAAAAGCAAAGGGGAAAGAGAAAACATACCCGCTCAATCCTGCGGAGAGGATGGCCCGGGATAATACCCGTACTCATCATAGTAACGCCAATCACGCAGCTCATCCTCAACACCGCTGAGGCGGTCGTGATAGTCCGCCAGCTGACACTGAATGTCGTGAAGTGTGTCACCATGCTGGAGCTGAGTCTCCCTCATGGATGAGATGAGGTGGTAGAGGTCTCGCATGGTGGGCTCGGTGGGGTGAGAAGTACTCGGCAGAGTGGAGGAATGAACCTCAGGCATAGGCGCATCGTCAGCAACAGAAGGAGGAGGTGGAGGCACATCTGGTAATGGTCCAGTGAAAAACCAAGTGGACCGGTCCTCAAAGGAGAGAGGTGCATGGACGGGCAGCCTGTGCCGTGCTGAGCCGTCTGGCATGCGCCAAAGGTAGCCGATGCGTCGACCACAGCGTGTAATGAATGTGATAAAGCCCGCCGAACGGAAGGCCTCGACATCCAGGGAGCGTGGACCTCTGCAGGGCGTATCACCTGTGGTCGGTACCTCTAAGTGCTCAGCAATGTGCGTGACATAGGCACCGATGGGGATGGTGCCTCCGGGCCTCGTGGAGCGCTGAAGATCAAGCCAGTGGTGGATCATGAAGAGCATCAGGTCGGGCCGCTCTATCTCTCCGTCTGGCCGGAGCATGTGATCCAGAAGCTTGAGATCCTCAACATTGACTCGGGAGACCGTGTCACCACGTGCGAAGATAGTGACGGCAAGGGCGCGCTGGATGCAGCGAAGAGAAGGGTGAGAAATATTGATGCCCTTGAAGTCCCTCTTGTGAAAGTCCCCTGGTACTGTGCCGGAGACTAAGCTCCAGAAATGGATCCTGTCTAAGCCCATGCGGAACTCAAGAGATGAGGTCTGGGGATCCGGCTGAAAACCGAACCACTCGCGAAGCTGAATGAGTGTGACGCGGTGAGGCTGACCACGGAGGAGGAACTTGATGTAGTGGCGGGAGTGACCGCCTTGTATATCTTCTTTGAGCTGGAGAGAGGAGAGGAACTCAAGTGTGAGTCCCTCGTAAGCAGGATGGTCGATGGCCCAGAAAGCGGGGGTGAAACCGATCCTGCCAATGAGAAGCAGGAAGTCCTCCTCAACTCCGAATGCGCGGAGGGTGGTCATGTCAACTTGGCGCGTGTTCTCGAACTTCTTGGAGCGCAAGGACTCGAAGTGCTCAGAGTCTGAGCTAGACGCAGTTGGAGACGCAGGTGGAGAAGGAGCGCGTGCAGGTGGTGGCTGGGCACGGCTACGCAGCTGCCTGCGGTCTTGGGCCTGTTTGGAGCGCCGCTCTCGGTTCATGTTCGGTTCTGGATTTAAGTGACGCGGGTCGCGTGGAGTTGGATGCGGCTCGCGCGAAGTATGACGCGGGTCGCTCCAAACCGGACCTGGCTGGTTAGGTTATGAACCGGGTACTGGAGCGGGTTGTGATATTCAGGACACGGGTCGCACCAGATGAATGAAGGTGGCAAACCGACGGAGAAGAGAAAACTTACCTGCGTCGTCGGTGTCATCGGTGGAGAAGAAGGAGAGAAGGTCGACGGAGCACGAGCGGTGAAGCAAACTCGTTGGCGCTTGCGTCGGTTGAGGAGAAAAGAAAAGAGGAAGAGAGAGTGGAATCGGGCTGGGGAGGAGAAGAGAAGAAGAAGAGGACGCGGGTTAAAAGGGACCTCGCGTCGTTTCGACGCCCCCCCCATCAATACCGTCTGGTCGAAGCTGACGCGGGTCGCGTGGGCTCTCACGCGGGTCGCGTCAGGGTTTCTTTTTTGGAATTTTGCAACTCAGAAACAACTTAAAACGAAAAGTAAACTAATCTAAATGCAGAATTAAACTAATCTAAATGCAAATAAACGAACGGGCTTGGGTTGCCTCCCAAGAAGCGCTTGTTTTAGGTCTCAAGCTCGACCTTCCTTCCTCTAATCTTCGACTGGGGCGGGATCGGATAGATCCTGCTCGAAACGCTCGTTGTGGGGATGATCAGCAATGTAATGCTTGAGCCGCTGGCCATTGACCTTGAAGGTCCCACATTCCTCATTCCCAATGTCAATCGCACCAAACGGGTACACTTTCTGCACGACAAAGGGACCGGACCACCTTGATTTCAACTTCCCAGGAAAGAGTCGCAATCTTGAGTTGAACAAAAGGACAAGATCACCCTTTTGGAAGTCGCGAGTCGTGATGTGCTTGTCATGAAGCCTCTTGGTCTTTTCCTTGTAGATCCTCGCGTTCTCGTAAGAGTGAAGTCGCATCTCTTCCAACTCATGCAGATCGAGGATTCGCTTTTCGCCAGCAGCTAGCATGTCCATGTTGACCGCTCTTGTGGCCCAGAACGCCTTGTGCTCGATTTCCACAGGTAGATGACACGGTTTCCCGTATACCAGTTTGAAAGGGCTCATCCCAATCGGCGTCTTGAAAGCGGTGCGGTAGGCCCAGAGTGCGTCATTCAACTTCAAAGACCAATCCTTTCTTGTCCTTGCCACAGTCTTCTCCAAGATGGATTTGATTTCCCTGTTTGAGATTTCAGCTTGGCCGTTGGATTGAGGATGGTAAGAAGTCGTCACTTTGTGCGTCACTCCATGGCGTTTCAAGAGATTATTGAATTGTCGGTTTATGAAATGCTTCCCTCCATCACTGACGACGGCTCGTGGAACTCCAAAGCGAGGGAAGATGACGTCTTTGAATAATCGTTTCACGGCACTCGAATCTGCCTTTCGACATGCCACTGCTTCCACCCACTTGGACACATAGTCTACCGCAACTAGGATGTACTCATACCCGCATGAAGCTGGGAATGGTCCCATGAAATCAATTCCCCACACATCAAAGATCTCTACCTCGAGAATGGAGTGAAGAGGCATCTCGTTGCATTTGGAAATGTTCCCAGTGCGTTGACAATTGTCACAAGTGTCGACCAAGGCCTTTGCGTCTTTGAAAAGAGAAGGCCAAAAGAAGCCGGATTGCAAGACCTTGGCGGCTGTCTTGGAGAAAGAAGCATGTCCTCCATAAGCAGATGAATGGCAATGCTCAAGGATGGATCGTGCCTCCTCGTGTGGCACACAGCGTCTGAAGATGCCATCGACTCCTACCTTGAAAAGAAAAGGCTCGTCCCAAAAATAGTACTTTGCATCAGATTTGAGCTTCTTCCATTGTTGGTAGGTCATGGCGTGAGGAACAAACTCGGAAGCAATGAAGTTGGCAATGTCAGCATACCAAGGGTCTGATTGGTTACTTACGCGGGTCGCATCAAACTCTTGCAAAAGAAGAATCCACCTGATCAATCGAGGTTTGGCATCCTGTTTGCTCAACAAATACCGCAGGGCGGCATGGTCCGTGTAGACAATGATCTTGGAGCCAACCAGATATGACCTAAACTTGTCGAGAGCGAACACAATGGCGAGAAGTTCCTTCTCAGTTATTGTGTAATTCATCTGGGCAGGATCTAGCACCTTGCTAGCATAGTAAATAGCACATGGCTTCTTTTCTTTCCTTTGCCCCAGAACCGCTCCGACAGCATAGTCGCTCGCGTCGCACATGATCTCGAAAGGAAGAGACCAGTCAGGTGGTTGCAAAATTGGTGCTGAGATGAGGGCTTTCTTCAAATCGCAAAAAGACTTGACACAATCGTCGGTGAAAACGAAGTCAGAATCTTTGATGAGCAGATTGGTCAGTGGTTTCGCGATCTTGGAGAAGTCTTTGATGAACCTGCGGTAAAAACCTACATGTCCAAGGAAGCTTCGAATGCCCTTGACGTTTGTCGGAATCTCGAGTTTATCAATCACCTCGATCTTTGCCTTGTCAACTTCAATGCCTCTTGAGGTCACAACATGTCCAAGGACAACGCCAGTTTGGACCATGAAGTGACACTTTTCCCAGTTCAAAATCAAATGGACTTCCTCACATCTCTTCAAAATCTTGCACAAGTTGGTCAAACACGAGTCAAAACATGCACCATACACGGAAAAGTCATCCATGAAAATCTCAACCTCTGTCTCGATGAAATCAGAAAAGATGGCCATCATGGCTCTCTGAAAGGTTGCTGGTGCATTAACAGACCAAAGGGCATCCTACGGTATGCGTACGTACCGTAGGGACAAGTGAAAGTGGTCATCTCTTGGTCTTGAGGGTGAATTGGAATTTGGAAGAAGCCAGAGTAACCATCCAAATAACAAAAATAAGAATGGTTAGCTAGCCTCTCCAAAAGCTGGTCAACGAATGGCAAAGGGAAGTGGTCTTTGCGTGTGGCTGCATTGAGTTTTCTGTAGTCAATGCACATTCGATAACCATTCACCACTCGTGTTTGAATCAACTCTTTCTTCTCGTTTTTCACCACCGTTGTTCCACCTTTCTTTGGCACCACGTGGACTGGGCTCACCCACTTACTGTCAGAGATAGGGTAAATGATACCGGCGTCCAGAAGCTTGAGAATCTCCTTCTTGACTACCTCTTTCAGATTTGGGTTGAGCCGTCTTTGATGTTCAACCGATGGCTTGTGACCTTCCTCCAGAAAAATCCTGTGTGAGCAAATGGATGGGCTGATCCCCTTCAGGTCATTGATCGAATACCTGATTGCGCCTCGATGAAGCTTCAGTTTCTCCAAGAGTTTGGCGGTTTGATCGGGATTCAGACTCGCATTGACAATGACGGGGAAGGAATGATCCAGACCGAGGAATTCATACCGGAGGTTGGCTGGTAGGGGCTTGAGTTCAGGAGTTGGCCCCGTTGTCTCGGTCTGGACGCGGGTCGCATCAGATGTCGTGCGGGTCGCATCAGGTGAAATGGCGTCGCGTACTGACCTATCCGACTCGCTTCCTTCGGTTTCCAGGTCCTCAGACCATGGCACGCGTGTCGCATCAGATGGCATGCGGGTCGCGTCAGGATCTTCCAGGTCAGCCGCTTTCACTTCTGCTCTTCTGACTTCATTCAGATTGCCGATTTCATCGTTTGGTTCGAACAAGAATTCAGTGTGTTCATTCACGCTCTCACGGATCCGATCAAGGAAGTACTCTTCTACCAAATATGTTAGCCATTCTTCGTGCACATCCACTCGGGAACAGGATTCGGCTGAAGGGTACTTCATGGCTTGATCGATTTGGAAACACACTTTCTCTCCTCCAAAGTTCAAAGTCAGTGTTCCTTGAGACACATCGATGATTGCACCTGCTGTCCTGAGAAAAGGTCGTCCCAGAATGAACTCGCAGTTGAGTTGGTTTGAGAGATAGTGACCGAGGCGGTACTTTGTGTATTCGGTTTTCCTTCCTCCAGTGACATAGATGAAGATAGATCGCCATAATCATCGACTCCCTTGCGGCAGCGCATCCTTGTTGGAGAAGTTGACGGTGAGGGAACCCGAGCCTGGATATAGGCCATATCCCATTCTCACTGTCGGTGTGAGCGCCATGGTCTCCCAGTTGCGGGGAATTGTTCTTTGAGCAGCCATTAGCGTAGAGTCTGATTAAGGTAGAGAGAGTTGGTGGCTCGTAGATATCGACCTCTTTCAAGGGTGGGGTATATATACCATTCCCCTCTCGGGCGCAGCGATACCCCACGCACCCCTTCATGCGCATTATTGTCTTCATCGTGGCTATAGTGGGGTGGTTTCTTAGAAGTGACGGTTTACGAGCCACTTTCATTTTCTTGGCAGAAGTCGCTTGAATCACCATCCTTAGGTTTCTTCGATGATCTGCGCTTTGAGTGAGATTTGGAATTTTTGCCTTTCCCCTTGAAAGTTTGCTTGGCTTTTTCTTTTTTCTTTTGTTCTTCATTCTCCATGATACACTTACAGGAGATGCAAAACCAATTGAAGAATCTTTTATCGTATCCAGAACTTATCTTTCTTCCGGTGGCGCATTTGGTACATGAGTACCTAGTGCATCGGTCGCAATTGAACATGACGTAATAATCGTCTACTTCATCGCAGCTCATGCATTTGCCTTGCTTTGTGCGACCATTGCCACTGTGATCCTCTTTCTCTTGAGGTGAATCATATTCTGAGTCGGTGGACCTCTGAGAGGCCATATAGCACTCAGCTTCTTGTTCTTCTTCCGAATTCTCTTCGTTTTGAATTCTTTGACTTTGGGGTTGACTCTGCATCCTAGGTGCTTGATATTCTCGAAGATACTTCCCTTTAATAGGTGGCGCGAATCTGTTTCCGTTGCTTTCTCGTAACCTATAGGTGTCTCGCCCCAAGGCTTGCTCGACAATGTAGGGTCCCTTCCATTCGATTCGAGCATGACCGTCTTTGGATGGGTGAGATTGGCTGAGCATGGATACCATGTCCCCTACTTCGAATTGCGAAGGTACTTAGCTTTTGGGGACATACTTCATCTTTTGCTTCCCTTTTTCTTTGTTAGGAACCGGGGCATGAATCCCTTATAAATGGGTTACCACAGCAAGTGGTAAGGTTCCTTTTTGCCTTTTATTTTCTAGGAGGTCCTTGAAGATCCAGCAGTCATCGATGGTGTGACCAAGGATACGGTGATATGGGCAGAAGTCAGGTTTGTTGACCTTACTTGCTTGTTCCGGGCGTTTGCATACTGGCAAGTTGAGGCCCTTTTGCATCATTAGGTCAAACGCTTTAGCAACTTTATCTCGCCCAAACGAGTATGTCTTGTTCTTAAGTTCTGTTAATGTACTCCTTTCTCTCGGTATCACCGGAATAGGTGTCTTCATTTCAAAGGTTGTATTTGCTGAATCCGTATGGGTTTGTCCCTTCGTGGATTGGAATTTCAAGTAATCTTTTAGGAGTTGAGCCAGTAGGCCTTCAAGCGGGAAAGGCTCAGGCGCGGGTACTGGGGACAGCGATTCTATATTTCCTTCGTTTTCTTTTGGTCCTCATACCCATTTACTTTTGAAGCAACGCAGGCAGCTCCATTTGGGGGTTTCATCACTACCTTGGGGATGTTCCCTAAACCTTGTGCAAGGGGGATGGCACACGGCCCCACACTCGGCACATGAAGTCATTACTGATGTCTCTCCTGGTCTATCGCATACGCTACATGCGACAAACAATGATTGATCATCTTCAGCTTCTATTACATGACACGATGCTTTAGAGGTTCTTTGGTTATTGTTTGGTTGTGGTTGCTTAGGCTCGGAATGCACATCCAAACCTTTCATTTGTCTCAACAGGTCTTGGAAGGAGCGTGTATTGGTCGAGTTTGGTTCGGGTTGCTTTGGCGAGGCATAGGTGAAGGGATTTCTCCCTTGACCTCTCTCCCACGGCCTCTGCCACGACTGCTTCTTAAAGCCGCTTCTAAATTGGCATAGTTAGCTTTCCTTTGAATTCGTCTTAGGTCACAAGTCGGCGACTCATTATCGCTGCCGCTGTCACTGAAATACTGTGTAGGGCGACATTTGGAGTCGTCATATTCATCACTAGATTCTTCATATCCGAGCCCTCGAGTATTTCTTGGTTTTCCGTTCGGTCCAATGATTGTAGGATTACGGTTGAGTCAATATCCGATCGAATCACTTTGCCATAGCGTAGGTCGGGGACATGGGGCTCATGTTTGCGAGAATTCTGGTTAAGCTTTTGGGGCAATATGGTAGAAGGGGTATTTCTACCTTATCGGATATGGTCTCGTCTTCTGAAGGCCACTCATCGTTGTTTAGTACCAATGGCCGACTTCTCCCGTCGGACGCCCTATAGAATACAATAGGCTTGTGCCTAAAGGTTCCTTCTCGGTGACTTCTTCTTTAGGCGGCACTATGAACATTACCATCTCTTGGATTTGGTTTACTTCCCTGGCGTGAGTTCCTTGTGATGGTTTTACCTATCCTTTCAATCATTAACGAGGACTGACTTGCTTCTCCCTCGTCTTCCGAGGGTATCACGTATGACGGGAGTATTCTAGCTTCATCGGCCTCTTCCCCTGACGAAGAGTCAGTATCGGCTCCGTACAGCCTTATTTTCTTCATCCCCGTTGTTTCTTCGAACATTCTTCCTTTAGAGCAGGTTTATCGAAGAAGTATTTGGCATCTTTTAGCCCTATTTCATGCACTTCAAACGGCTTAATTTCTCCATTGATTGTTTGACTTCACTATCCTTTATGTATTTTACGCATTGAGCAAAGTTGAAGGGACGGCATTGTGATTATGTAGCCATGGTCGGCCTATCAATGCATTGTATGTGGTTTTCGCATCGATGATGTAGAATTTCATCCATTCTTGAATACCGCCAATATCGAAAGGCAGCTAACTGCCCCCATGGATTGTTCTGTTTTGTGGTTAAATCCATGGATAGTGATCTTGTCCTTGGTGTGGAACTTAGCACTCACGTGAGACGGTCCAACGTCCGCTTAGGCATTAAGTTAATGGAGGAGCCCGGATCTACTAGCATAGCGGGTCACCTTTTGGCCATCACACTCACCAGTGAGAAAGAGTGGTCTATTGTGATCAGGCGTGCCTATAAGCAATCGTTGTCGCTAAAGGTGATGGTTGGATTTTGTTGTCCATTAGCGCTACCTCTTGTATTTTCTTTTCGGCGAAGTGGGCTTGAAATTCTTCAGGGTTTGGAGCGCGT